>OY740798.1:41402126-41606137 GCA_963514005.1 Raja brachyura | reverse complement strand
TTCTTCAATTCCGTTTTTCTTACAATTTTTGTTTTACATTCTGGCTTTTGGTCCAACCATCTGCCTATGAGAGAACCCCTCCCTGCATGTCTGCACCTATTACCTGCTATGCTTTGTCCTGCTTTGCATCTCTGCCAGCTTTCTTTCCCTCCAACCCCCAACCCTACAATCAGTCTGAAGATGGATCCAGAGATGCTACCTGGCCTACTGAGTTACTCCAGCACTGAGTGTCTTTGTTTGTAAACCAGCATCTGTAGTTCCTTGCTTCTGCATCAACTGATGTAATTCTATGGACAAGATTTTCAGAAGCAGTAGACCCCTTATATCTACTGTAGTCGGAATGTTAGATATGGGCAGGTGTTGTAAGTTCTGAGTGTGGAATTGAAGGTGACAGTAGTTTTACATTTCAATTATCCTGGCCCAATGCACAACGTGACAATAAATATTTGCTGCTGAAACCCTGGGAAACATGCAGCACTTCCCATACACAAACCACAAACGCAACACAAATGCAAGGGTCAATGGTGGTTTGTTATCACATGTACAGATGTACAATGAAATAAAAGAAAAATACAGATCAGAAAAGAATTGCCATACCTAAGCACAATCCCAATTAGCAAAGTGTATAGAAATAGTCCACTGAAACCGCATGCAAGAGTTGCCAAGTTATGGTGCAATTTCCGAAGTCCAATCAGATCCGCGCACTGTTTTCTGGAGTGGCCCCCAATCTAGGCGAGCTTCAGGCTGCTGCAAGGCCTCCAGCCATCACCTCCGTTCGGATCATCCAGCAAACCATCGTTCCTCTACTTGCCTGGCCACCTTCAGCCTTTTTGCCCCTGGGGGTCTCTCATAGCTGACTTTGAGGGTATGGAAGGTAAAACCCCGGTTTACTCTCTCACCGGCCCTTGTTCCTTACATCCTTCGTCACCCGGCTCACTCCTCTCCGATCTTCGGGGAAGAGCAGGGGCCAGGCTTGGCGTCTTCCCTCTACAGGCTGCAGTCCTTGTAGGGTCTATTGGACAGTAGTGATCCCACTCCTATATGGTTTTAAGAATTGGACTGCTTGTAGCAAGTAGCTCAAAACATTTGAGAAATGTTACCAACATAGTATCTGCAAAATGCTTCAAATATACTGGCAGGATAACTGAGCCAATGTCAGTAACCTCTCCCAGGCCAACATCGGCAGAGTTTAACACTCAATTAGCTGTGTTAAAAACCGGACTACAAAAACAAAGATTCTATTCCAAGCTTTGTCACACCAGGAGATTGCCAGGTTGACATAAAGGAGATTCAACAATATTTCTCTCCCCCATGTCCAATCAAAATGGAGATTGGAGAAATTGGTATGGCACTGAGAACCTTGGGTCCATGTGTTCGGGAGCACACAGAGGCTCAGTGTAAACGGCGGAAAATGCACACCACTTCTCAACTTGCAACACATACAGCACATTAAATTCCTCCTGCGTCATCAGTTCACTTCAGAACGCACAGAAACGGAGTGGAATCAACCCCAAGGGATCATTTAAAAAATTGCTGGTACTTGATCCTCCAGACCATATGCCTTTTGTAGCATTTGTTTGCTGCTGCCAACAACAGTTGAGTGTCACCTTATAATAAAGGAGAGAAGAGTATAAGTGTGTGTACCAGTGTGCCTGTTTGTATATTATGGTTGAATAAATGGAAATATTTGTCAACCATGAATGTATAACTGAATAATATGGTAGTGGTTCGTGTAGCAGTGTTTGCTGGACCCTATAATTACTATGTAGGAGAGTTGATCGATGGAGATTGTGGAAAAATATCAGAGGGAGAATTGTGAGTACAGTTGTGAACCTTTAATTAATTTTCAGTTATACTTGTACATTAGTTGGCTGATATATTACTGTTTGTAGTACTCGAGATAGACACAAAAAACTTGAGTAACGCAGCGAGTCAGGCAGCATCTCTGGAGAAAAGGAATAGGTGATGTTTCGGGTCGAGATCCTTCTTCAGACTGAAAGTCAGCGGAAAGGGAAACAAGAGATATAGACTGTGATGTGGAGAGATATATAAATGATACGATAAACTTTATTCATCCCCGGAGGGAAATTGGTCTGCCAACAGTCACAACACACAAGGTACACAAAAACTTGAAATTAAAAGTGAAAAAAAAAAAGAAAAGGACAAGCAACAGTTGGCTGGCTGCCATGTGCACAGGCCTAAACCCGGAACGAACCAACAACGCAGATTTATCCCCTGGGCAGAGGATTTTTAAACTACAGTGCCCCCCCCCCCCCAACACTGGGTCCTCCTTTGTTCTCCCACCATCCCTCATGGCAAGTCCTCCCCAAATAGAATAAACGAATGAAAGATATGCAAAACAGTAACGATGATAAAGGAAACAGGCCATTGTTGGCTGTGTGTTAGGTCAGAAGGAATTAGACAATGAGATTCAACAAGAATATTTCACTTTTCTGAAATATTCCCTGAACCTTGTGCTGACTGGGGGTTACACAAAAAGCTGGAGAAACTCAGCGGGTGCAGCAGCATCTAAGGAGCGAAGGAGATGGGCGACGTTTCGGGTCGAGACCCTTCTTCAGACTTGTGCTGACTGGGTCAGTCTCAGTTTTAATCTTCTTGTACTGATATATCAATTGCTCAGCCTGTAAAATTAGATGACTGTTCCCATAGTCAACTTGCACTAAAGGTTTCTAAGCGTTTGAAATAACTACTGGTGGTGATGTGGGCAATACATCTGATTTGAGATCTGCAGATGTGACTGGAGTCACTACCTGTTAGGTTCAACTGGTGCTGATGCCCATGCAATTATTCTCCACAAAGGTGCATTAATGTGCAAACAGCACAAGAAGTTTAAACACTGCTATCAATTTGAGAATAGCAGAGGCTGCTTAATTTGCTAATTTTGTTTTTAGGACCACAGAAGCAACCTGCAGTTCCACAACTGCCGTCTCATTTATAGTTGTGTATTTAATAGAGATTGTTGTTCAAACCTGGTCAGTCTGTTCATGGATAACTGAACCCACTGAGATGTCCTTCCATAAGCGTTTTGATAAAATATCTAAATAATTAGGAATGCAATAACATCAATAACATTTTTGTTGTAAGTTACTTATCAAAATAAATGAATGTTAATGAAAATAACTTACTGTAGTCTCTACTGAGTCTATATGGTACATAAACATTCCTATCATCGGAAGGTGGCCATAAACAACTTCTTGGTGAACGCGTACATATCATAGCATTTCTAGAATTATCAATTAGGATGTCACCATATTCAATTTTTGTATTTCCTGTACGTTCTACTGAAAAAATGAGAAAGCCAGATGGTCATATTATTAAAATAATCTACCACCATTAAATATATGTTAAACAAGAACATGTTAAACATGAACATATCCAAACTAGGAGGTAATGACCATCTGCAACAGATCATCCTGCCAATTTAGCCAGTTGACCAACCTTTGAGAAGTCAGCTGACAAAACAAACATCAGATCTGTGCCACGTTTTTTGCTAAAATGAAAGTTTATTATTGGGTAACATTTGTTTGTTTCCATTATTTGGAATATAATTCAATTACCCACAGAAACGCCATACATATCTTGTGACCAACCAGAATAAAACACTTCAGTAAAAATGCAATCTATTTCATCGCTCAATTGTTATCAATGAGTACAATAAAACACATTCTTCTATCTAGACATTGCTTCGTCTTCTGAACGAGGTGTTCAATCTTCATACATTGTGCTGGGCAATCTAATTTCTACGTGAGGATCAAAATTATTATGGCAATGGAAAATTCTTCCTAGCTTCTTACAAACTTTATAAAGAAATGAAAACACGACTAAAATGGGCATTAGTCTCAGTGAAGTTAGATTGTAAATTGTAAATGCAAGGATTCAAAATGCTTAACTATCTCAAGATTAGGTCCATTCCAGGGAATTTCTCAATTTCCATGGAAATTTTACTGCTCTACTTCTGAAGAGGCACTATTTTAAAGAAGCAGACAAAATGGATTTGTGGGTTGCAAATAACTACTGTAAAGGTTGTATGACTGAAAAGTAAGGACAATATGGGTCCGAACACACCACAAAAACGTTATAAATTGATACCTACAATTGGTGTATCTTTAAGGAGCTAATCATGAAAATACTTCCAAGTTAAATGTCCAATCATGTTTCCTTGATGCTGCTTGTGAGTTCTTGCATGGTTCCAAATATCATTCAATGCAGATCATCTACCATTTGGACATGTTGAAGCCTTTGGGATTCAACAATTTCATGTTACTCCCTTTCTCTGTATGTAACAGAATTAGTTGGCCAATTGTTTGCTTTTCCATTGGTCACATATTGAGTCAGATTTTATCTCCCCATTGCCTGATCGGCTGGAAACATCACATTTTAGTTTCAGTTCTCAGCAATAACTTGGAACTACATTTACTGCTTTGATATTGTTTGTTTTCTCCATCTCTAACTGACTTCATTCAATCTAATAATCAGGCAACTTTATGAATGTTATATTATTACAACAACCCACAGAGAAATTCCCTTTTCCGTATAAATCTCTCTCCACCTGGCAGCAACTTAAAAGTACTTGTTTTCTCACTTTCATACTTCTGAAGAAGGATCTTCAACTGAATGTTCCACTGATGCTGCCAGACCTGAGTGTTTCCAACACTTATATTTATATTTCAGAATTTCAGTTTTATTCTCAATCTTAAAGAGTTGCTAAATTTTGATTTGTGAATACATGTGATACCAAGAATAAACTTGAAAGGTGTGTATTCACGTCACGTAGACATCATGGCATGGCTGGCAATCATGATCACCCACAAAATAGCTGACTGATTTTCTTTAACAGAACTGGTGATGTTTTCACAATCCTGCAAGTAGCATGTGCACTAGAAATTTGAAATTATTGAAAAGAGTAGGAAAAGTTCAACAGGTCACATATGAATTCCTTCTGTTAACCAAATGTGCTGTAAACACGGGGATCAATCCATCTCTCCCCGCAACCTCTCGGCAAACTTCAAACTAGTGGTTGACAAAAATGCTGGAGAAACTCAGCGGGTGAGGCAGCATCTATGGAGCGAAGGAATAGGTGGCGTTTGGGGTAGAGACCCTTCTTCCGACTGAAGGTATCGACCCGAAATGTCACCTATTCCTTTGTTCTCCATAGATGCTGCCTCACCCGCTGAGTTTCTCCAGCATTTTTGTCTACCTTCGATTTTTCCATCGATTTGACCATCTTACTCACAGTCCTCCTCAGCTGAGCAGGCCCCGAGGATTTTTCCCATCGATGAAAAATAAAAAGGTTGTGAGTGTTTAAAAAACCTTTCAGATCCTCTCGCTCATCAATCACCGCGATGAAGGTAACGCCCCTTCTGGGGGGGGGGGGGGGGGGACAGGACTATATCAAAGGTACAAACCTTAGTAGTTTGTCATTTGGTGTCATCAAAATTAAGATTGACATAATTACTTAATCTTACAAGGAATAAATGCATTTTTGCAAATCACATCGTTGGCGTGTGTGTGTTTGTGAGTGTGTGTGTTTGTGAGTGTGTGTGTGTGCGTGTATATGTGTGTGTGAGCGAGTGTGTGAGCGTGTGAGTGAGTGAGTGAGTGAGTGAGTGAGTGTGAGTGGTCTCAGTGACGAGCTCCCAGCCCAAGAATCCATTCGGCCCACAATGTCCATACTAGCCCTCTGGAAACCAGTCCTTTTGGCCCACAGCACCATGCTAGTACTCAAGAAAGCCCCTCCCCCTCCACTGGCCTGCAATATTGGAATTGATGGAGAGATAGAATATTGCGTTGGGGGACCAGCCCTACCATGTGAAGCTAGGACCCAACGGGTCCCACTTAGTCTAGTTACTATATTGCTCTTGTGCTAATGCCTTAGATTTTCTAGGATGTGTTACTAGCTAGAATACTATTTCTAATTAGTAATTTGTGCATGTAGTCACTGCTGAATCACAATTTTATCCGTTGTTTCCATGCAGCAATTGCATAGCTCTGCAGGAAACCTTTTAAGACTGCAGCCTCAGGTAAAAGTACTGGCATTATTTGTATGGACATACACCAGATACATACTTTTGGAATAAAGTCATTATTACTGATAAACAGGTTTGGTTGATATATTGCCACATGCCTGTAACTGACAATGCTACAGACAAATGGGAAGTAAGTCAAATGGGAAGTAAGACAAACCTTAGTAGTTTGTCATTTTGGTGTCATCAAAATTAAGGTTGACATAATTACTTAATCTTACAAGAAGGAATAAATACATTTTTGCAAATCACATCGTTGGAAGAATCAAGAGGCCAAACACTGACAGAACTTTATTATGTTGTAAATTATGGCCATTATAATTGGCAACAGATTTTACTACAAATGTCTCACTACCTCCTGCAATATACAGAATCCCCTGATATAAATGCTCACTGTATTCAGGAAGTATATCCTGTCTGTTCAGCCTGTGCACTGGATACAGCCTCCTAAGAGCATTTATATTTGTAATCAGCTTTGTTTAAATTTTGAACAACAAACTTTACAATCTGAAATGTTGCAGCACAGAATGAAACAATTTAGTTTATTACCTGTGTACTTTCTGATATAATTGTTCATTTTGTCCTCCTTGCTTTCCTAATCACATAATAAGTTTTACATTTTTCTCTCTGTCCTGATCCCATTCAAAATTACAAAATGTTGTTCCACCAAGCCAACGTTACTTTACCTCAAAGCAAAACTATTAACCTTAGACTTAAGACTTCCCTTTAATTAAAACCTTCCATCTTTAACATTATCTTAATTAATTACTTTTAATGGCAATAATTTTTAAAACTGCCTTACAGTGCACAACAACATTTAAAAATCAAAGCACTTAAATGTCCAAACTTTCTTACATAGTTCTTTATTGGCTTCCAAAATGATACTGAAGATATCAGCTTCATTAGTTTTCCTTTGCAACATGTTCAAGTCATCTGAAATTGAAAAGTTAAAACATCATTTAACCATCATTTATGTCTCAAATTTCACAATATTTGCCTATAATAAACATTCCCATTATTTAATTTTAGTTTTTTTTGTATTAGAGATACAGCATGGAAACAGGCCCTTTGGCCCACATAGCCCACTGGCCATTGATCACCCGTTTGCAGTGTTTCTATGTTATCCCACTTTTCTCATCAACGCCCTACACAATGGGGGCAATTTTATAGTCCAATTAACCTACAAACCCACATGTCTTTGGGGTGTGGGAGGAAACCAGAGCACCTGGTGGAAACCCATGCGGTCACGGGGAGAACCTATAAACTCCATACAGACAGCCCTCATTATGATCATACCCGGGTCTCTGGCACCATGAGGCAGCAGCCCTACATGATGCACCACTGCGTCGCCTTTTTTCTAAAGCCCCCAAGACCCTAACCCTTAACAGCTAAACCAGTGTAGGCAAAAGAGGCCAGGATAACACTAATCCAAAGATAGACACAACATGCTCATAGAAGGCACAAAATGCGGAGCATGCAGCATCTCTGGATAGATGGAACACTAATCCAAGCAGTTATATTATATTTAAAGATCTGCAAATCATGCAGCACCGACAGAGTGTATTTCCGTCCATTTGCACACCCACCCACCCGCCACATCCCTTATTAAACCACAATGCCTCAATAGCTAAAAGCACTGTGATAAAAGAAAATAGTCACTAAGGCAGATTCACATTTAATGGCTCATTCATACCAAGTTAATTTACCACACTGAAACATACAAGGTCATCAGGGCAAAGGGAAAGTATCAGGCAAGGGTTTCCCTCCTAAGTACTATTGAACCCATCATAATCAAAGATGACTATTTGGCCGGAATACCAGAGAAGTGTTACAGTACACAGTGATATATGGCAGAACACTAATCATCACTGTAAGCACAAGAAGTTGAGGAAATCATGCTCGTTTCTCATCAACCTGCAAATGTTTTTTTTTCTGTTGGGTATAATATGTATAAAGATATTTTACTATGATTCTGCTGAAAATATTCTATTCATGCTCTCCCCGTGGAAGTGCTTACCCTATTTGGCCCCAAATCCTTATACGTTTTGTTATCAACCTCCTATTTTTTAATGATAAATGTGATGTAAAATATTAATATATTAATTCATCAACATCCATGAAGGAATTGACAAATATACCACTTCTTAATTTTCCTCACTGCAATTCCTGATTTAGCTTGATTTTAATTTTAGTTTTCATAAGTAGCCAACTGCTTCACTGAACAATATTTTATGCATACACATACTAAAAAGTCATTTTCAGCAAAATTTCCTTACAAGGCCAGTGAATGTAGGGGCAAGGACTCTTTACAATCACAATTCACATTTCTTTTGTCCAGACACTGCAAACAGGACTGACATTTTACAGAATTAAGACTGGCAAGCTAGAAAATTATTTACTGTGTGAGAGTTGAGTTCACTTTAAGCAAGCTATCTGATCACCCTGATATGGATTCTATATCCAAAGAATGTTTGTATTATTCTCTTTGTACATGTTGTTGAAGAATGTACTAAACAAGAAGGTCCCCAGCTTGACAGCTGCCAATAGCTGAAATGTCAGGTAGTATGGGATGATAATAAGTTTCAGATTAACGAGTGGTTCTGCAGAATACAACCTGTCCTTTGAACTGATCTGGACAAGAGGCAGTGCTGGACCTTTCCTGTAAATTTGACTCTTACCTATTCTCCAGTAATAAACTAGCAAATACCAGATACAGTTCCTCAATATGCAGCTCAGTAGAGTGCTGCCTCACAGTACCAGTGACCCTGGTTTGATTCTAACCTTGGGACCTGTCTGTGTGGAGTTTGCATGTTCTACCTGTGACTACTTGGGTTTCCTCTAGATGCTCTGGTTTCCTCCCGCATCTCAAAGACATGTAGAGTATACGTTACTTGGCCTTTGTAAGGTGCCCTGAGTATGTAAGGAGTCGATGTGAATGTGAGATAACATAGAACCAGTGTTAATGGGTAATTGATGATCAGAGTGGACTCAGTGGGCTGAAGAGCCTATTCCCATGCTGGATTTCTACACTAAACTAAATGTACGTATGTGAAATCCATATTTTCCCAAGTAAAGCATTATTTACTTGAAATTGAATTACTCAATTTGTTAGGCACAAAATACAACATATTTTTTTTATTTTTGTCCATAACGTTTGTGCCGAACATGACACCAAGTTAAACTGATCGCATCTGCCTGTACATGATCCAAAACCCTCTATTCCTTGCACTTCCATGTACCTATCTAAAAGCCTCTTACATGTCACTATCGTATTGCTTCCAAAACAACACCTTCCAGGCACCCACCACTCTCTGCATAAAAAATCTTGCCGCTCACATCTCTATTAAACATTTCCCCTCATACCTTATAGTTATGCCTCTAGTGTTTTACATTTTCACCTTGACAAAAAGATTCTTTCTGTCTACTCAATGCATTGCAGAATCTTATATAATTAATAGTGTCATCTTGACCACTTCCTGGTTACACTGTGCGTTCATTTTAGTAAAAAAGCTACCACATATGGCTGTGATTTTTTGGCCATGTTACTCAGAGTCCTCCTCTGCTGCGCAGGCCCTGAGGGTTTTTCCCATCAATGAAAAATAAAAGACTTATTAGTGTTTAAAAAACTTGAGATTCTCTTTCCTGTCAATCACCGCCATGAAGGCCACGCACTTTCTGGTGGGAGGGGGGAGGGGCTATAAAACCCGGAAGTGTGGACGTGGCTCAGTCTGTCTGCAATATGGCGAGGGAGAGGTCACAACTCTATGTCTGAGGTGAGAAACTACAGAACACTGTGAGTGTGCAATGTACTTGAATAAATGATTTGTTAGCCCGTAATGAAAATGAAATGAGTTGTTTGGCTTGCCTTGTGCTTGAAACTGTAATGGCAATGGAAATGAAGTAAAAATGCAATGAGCTGTGTGGCTTGGGCCTGCCCTGTGCTTGAAACTGCAATGGCAACGGAAATGAAGTGAAAATGCAATCAGCTGTTTGGTTTGAGCCTGCCCTGTGCTTGAAAGTGCAATGGCAATGGAAATAAAGTCAAAATGCAATCAGCTGTTTGGCTTGAGCCTGCACTATGCTTGAAAGTGCAATGGCAATGGAAATTAAGTGAAAATGCATTCAGCCGTTTAGCTTGGCCTGCCCTGTGCATGAAACGTCAAATGGCAATGGAATGCAAATGAAAATGCAATGAGCTATTTGGCCTGCCCTGTGCTTGAAACTGCAATGAAATGAAATGAGTTGTTTGGCCTGCCTGAAACCACTAATTTCGGCACACAATGCCCCTATTAACCGAGAAACCTGTCCCTTTTTCCCCAAAATGCCTGTATTAGCCCAGGAGGAGCATTTTGGCCCAAAAGGCTCGTGCCAAGAAAGGAAAAGTTCAGAAAAAGTGCCTTTCACTGAGATTTCAATCAGATTTTTGGGAGATTGTTTAAAGCCCCTTCAGCCCATCAGGCCTGTACTGACCCAGGAACCTCTTCGGCCCATCAGTAAGTATTTCCCCAGCAAGTATTACACCTCACCCCAGTACTTTTCTCCCTCCCTTCATTTGCCCCCTGTGATAGGCCAGGCCAGGATAGACTTTATACAATCATACAATTTATTTATTGTCATTTGAACCTCAAAAGAAGTTCAAACGAAATTTGGTTTCTGCAGTCGTACAAGAAAAGAACCAAGACACACAACCAACACAATTTACACAAACATCCATCACAATGAATCAGATAGCAAAATCTTGTCTCTCCCCTGTGTTCCATTCTTCTCCCGATGCTAAATCCCCCGGCGGGCAATGGCAAGTCCCGCGCCCTTAAGTCCATGCCGGGCGATGTAAGGCCCTGTTCCGGGTCTGAATGTTGGAGCCTCCGGCGGGCGATAGCAAGGCCCGCGGCCGTTGAAAGCAGCGCCGGGCGATGTAAGCCACTTAGTCTAGTTTTTAGATACATCTATCAAGTCTCCCCTCAACCTCCTAAGTTCCAGAGCCTCAACATTTTTCCTATAATAGGGCAACTAGATCTACACACAATACTCCAAATGTGGCCTAATCAGTCTTATAGATCTGCAACATATGGAGTTGCCTGCTGATCCGTCTGCTGACCACTTGGAGCGGCATGGACTGTGTTGTGTTTTGTTCACCTGTGTGTCATTATCATTTGTGTTACCAAATTAGTTCCCTGTTTAAGTGTTGATGCTTGTCGCTGTTGCTGCTTCTTCGAATATTCACAATATTCCAAATAGAGTCTGATCAGCACCGTATACAGGCTCAGCATTACATCTTTGCTTTTATATTCTAATCCTCTCAAGATGAATGCTAAAATGATTCAACTTAGAAACTAACTTTTTGGGAATCCTGCACCACCTCTCCCAAGTCCCTTTGCACCTCCGATTTCTGAAACTCATTTATAAAATAGTTGACGCTTTATTCCTTCTACCAAAGAGCATGACATACACATTGCTACATTGTATTCTACTTGCCACTTCTTTGCACACTCTCCTAACCTGTTCAAGTCCTTCTGCAGACTTCCTGTTTCCCCAACACTACCTGCACCTCCACATATCTTTGTATCATCCACAAACCTGGCCACAGAGGGAGAAGATGAAATTGGATGTGTCGGAATTACTGTTTAGTAAAGGTGACTACAGAGGCATGAAGGAAGACCTGGCTAAAGTAGATAAGAAGGAGACCCTAATAGGAGCGACGGTGGAGCACCAATGGTAGGAGTTCCTGGGAATAATTCAGAAGACACAGGATATTTTCATCCCAAAGAGGAAGAATGATTGTAAGGGTAGAATGAGGTGACTGTGGCTGACAAGGGAAGTCAAAGACAGCATAAAACTAAAAGAGAAGGTGTATAATATTGTAAAGATTAGTGGGAAGCCAGAAGATTGGGAGGCTTTAAAAAACCAACAGAATATAACTAAAAAGGCAATACGGGGAGAAAAGATTAAATATGAAGGTGCTAGTCAATAATATAAAAGAGGATAGTACAAGTTTCTTCAGATACCCTAAAGAGTAAGAGAGAGTAAGCGTGAACATTGGACTGCTGGAAAATGATAATGGGAAGATAATGCTGGAGAAATTATAATGGGGAATAAAGAAATGGCAAATTAAATAAAAAAGTTTTTTACATCAGTCTTCACAGCAGAAGACACCTGAGATTGCCTGAGATTCGGGAGAGTCACGGGGCAGATGTTAGCAGAGTGGTTATTACTAAAAAGATGATTGGGAAGGCAAAAGATCTGAAGTTGGATGTCACCTGATGGACTACACCTCAGGATTCTGAAAGGAATGCTTTTGAGATTGTGGGTTCATTAAGGGGTGATCCTTCAAGAATCACTAGAGTCAGGAGTGGTTCCAGAGGATTGGAAAATTTCAAATGTCACTCCACTGTTCAAGGAGGGAGCGACAATAAAGAGTCAGGCTGGTTAAACTGCCTTCAGTGATTGGTAGGATTAGATATCTAGAGTCCATTATTAAGGATGAGGCTTCCGAGTACTTAGAAGCGCATGGTAAAATAGGCGGAATCATGGTTTTGTGAATCTGTTGGAATTCTTTGAGGAAGTAAATAGGAGTCAAAGGAGGGTCAGTCGGTGTCGGTTACCTGGATTTTCAGGCCTTGAATAAGGTCCCACATGAGGCTGCTAAGGACGATGAGAGCCCTTGGTATTAAGGGAAGTACCATGGATAGAAGGTTGGCTGATTGGCAGAAGGCAAAGAGTTGAAATAATGAGGGCTTTTTCTAGTGGGCAGCCAGTGATGAGCAGTGTCCTGCAGGAGTCAGTGCTGCGGCAGCTACTCCTCATGTTGTATATTGATGATTTGGATGAGGGAGTTGAAGGCTTTGTGACCAAGTTTGTGGATGATACGAAGATAGGTGGAGGGGCAGATAGCGTAGTGAAAGCAGGGACTCTGCAGAAGGACTTGGATGTCATCAGGTGGCGCTGCGCGTGGCAGCCTCGCCAGCAGTTCGTCTGTCATTTCACCCTTTTTGTTATTTTTAGTTGTGTCAAAAGTACGGTCTTGGAGGTTTTTTAGTCTTCTTTATGGGGGGGGGGTGGGTGGGTGGGAAGGGGGAAACCGTTCTCTCAGTCACTTCCTGGTTGCGGAAGCGTCTATGCACCTTCACCCTCCCCCCCCCCCCCCACGGCCTACCATCTAGATTGGCATGGCCTTTCCTGCCGGAGACTGGCCAGAGCTTCAGCAGCTGCGCAGCACTGGATTCCATCGCGGAGTGGGACGATGCCTTATCGGGGATAGCCAGAGCTCAGGAGTGTTGGGACTGCTGTTTAACACCATGGAGTTGTGGTTTGTGGAGCTTCCAGCCTCGGGCGGTGCTGACTTTAACATCGTAGAGTCCTGGGATCTTTTGCCGAGGGTCGCCAGGTTTGAATCTCTGTCCAGCTCGGCCTGTGGACTTCGAGAGCTGCGGTCTCCGGTAGGAAATGGCCGATTCTGAAACTCCAAGCCACTGTGAGTGTTTTCCGTTCCGACGTTGGAGCTCCTATCATCCTGGCGAGAGGGCCTGAAACATCGGGTCACCCGTAGAGGTGACTGCGGAGGGCTCAAAGGCCCCGACTACAGGTGAACAAAGAGGAAGATGACTGAACTTTATTGCCTTCCCTCACAGTGGGAAACTCTGATTCTGCTGTGTGGGGATATTCATGTTAAATTCTATCGTGAATTGCGTTCTTTTTATCCGATTAGCTGTATGGTAATTCAAATCTCACTGTACCAATTGGTGCATGTGATAATAAATGTAACTTGAATTTGAACTTGACACGTTGGGAGAGTAGGAAAAGAAGTGGCAGATGGAATACAGCATAGCAAAATGTGCCATCACGCAATTTGGTGGTATGATTTAAGGCGTTGACTTTTTTCTAAATGAGGATTCAGAGATTGGAGGTGTAAAGGGACTTGGAAGTGCTGGTGCAGGTTTCCCAAAAAGTGAATTTGAAAGTTGAATGTATTAACGAAGGCAAATGCAATGTTGCATTTATTTCAAGAGGACTATAATATAAAAACAGGGATGTAATAAATTTTTACGGCACTGGTCAAACTGCACTTGGAGTATCGTGAGAAGTTTTAAGCCCCATACTTGAGGAAGCATGCGCTAGCGTTGAGTGGGTCCAAAGGAGGTTTACGGGAATTATCGCGGGGATAATTTGGTTAACGTTTGATGAGTGTTTGACAGCACTGTGCCTATATCCGCTGGAATTTAGGATGAGGGACGACCTCATTGGAATTTATCGAATTCTGAATGGCCTTGATAGCGTAGATGCGGGGAGGATTGCACTACTGGGAGAGTCTAGGACCAGATGGCATAGCCCCAGACTAAAAATACATACTTTTAGAAAGATGAGGAGGAATTTCTTTAGTCAGAGGGAGGTGAATTTGTGGAATTCATTGCGACAAATGGCTGTGGAGGCCAAGTCGTTAGATATTCTTAAGGCAGAGATTGACAGAGTCACGATTAGTAAGGGTATCACAGGTTATGGGGTAAAGGCAGCAGAATGTGGTGGAGAGGGATAGATAGATCTGCCATGATTGAATGGCAGAGTAGACTCAATGGGCCGAATGACCTAATTCTGCTCCTATGGCATACGAACAAATTCCATTCTATCATCCAAGATAGATAATGCTGGAGAAACTCAGCGGGTGAGGCAGCATCTATGGAGTGAAGGAATAGGTGACTTTTTGGGTTGAGACTGATGTGGGGTGGGTGGGAAGAAGAAAGGAAGAGGCAGAGACAGTAGGCTGTGGTAAAGCTGGGAAGGGGAGGGGAAGGAGGGAGAAAGCAAGGACTACCTGAAATTGGAGGTTAATGTTCATACCGCTGGGGTGTAAACTACCCAAGCGAAATATGAGGTGCTGCTCCTCCAATTGGCGGTGGGACACACTCTGGCCATGGAGGAGGCCCAGGATAGAAAGGTTGGATTTGGAATGGGAGGGGGAGTTGAAGTGCTGAGCTACTGGGAGATCTGGGTGGTTATTGTGAACCGAATGGAGGTGTTGGGCGAAGCGATCGCTAAGCCTGCGCTTGGTCTCACCAATGTAGAGCAGTTGACACCTAGAACAGCGGATGCAATAGATGAGGTTGGAGGAGGTGCAGGTGAACCTCTGCTTCACCTAGAAAGACTGCTTGGGTACTTGGATGGAGTCGAGGGGGGAGGTAAAGCGACAAGTGTAGCATTTCCTGCAGTTGCAAGGGAAAGTATCGGGGGGGTTTGAGTGGGAAGGGACGAATTGACCAAGGAGCAGTCTGCAGAAAGCCAAAATGGAGATGGGAAGATGTGGCCAGTGGTGGGATCCCCTTGGAGGTGGCGAAAATGTCGGAGGATTATCTGTTGTATGTGACGACTGGTAGGGTGGAAAGTGAGGACAAGGGGGACTCTGTTCTTGTTACGAGTGGGGGGATGGGGAGTGACAGCGGAGCTACGGGATATAGAGGAGACCCTGGTGAGAGCCTCATCCATAGTCGAAGAGGGGAACCCCCATTCCCTAAATAATGAGGACATCTCCAATGCCCTGATTTGGAACACCTCATCCTGGGTGCAGATGCGGCGTAGATGGAGGATTTGGGAGTAGGGGGTAGAGTCCTTACAGGAAGCAGGGTGGGAAGAAGTGTGGACTGGATAGCCATGGAAGTCAGTGGGTTTGTAGTAGATGTCGGTAAGTAGTCTGTTATATCATCTATCATCCAGATCATTAACATATAATGTGAAAAGTAGTGGATCCAATACTCACACCTATGGAACACCACTAGTTACCAGCCACCATGCAGAAAAGGTCTCCCTTACTCCCACTCTTTGCTGTTTGCCAGTAAGCCAATCTTCTATTCATGCTAGCACCTAGCCTCCAGTACCAAGGGCCGCTATCTTGTTTTAGCAGCCTCACGTGCGGCACCTTCTGCAAATCCAAGTAAACAACATCCACTAACATTCATTTCCTTTCTCAAAGAATTCCAATAGATCTGTCAGGCAAGATCTCCACTTAACAAAACCTTGCTGACTTCAGCCTATTTTATCATATGCTTCGAAGTTTCCCAAAATCTTATCAACAGTGGACTCTAAAATCTTATCAATCACAGAAGTCAGACTAACCGGCCTATAGTTTCCTCTCTTTTGCTTTGCTCCCTTCTTGAACAGTGGAATAACATTTGCAATTTGCAATTTGCAATTTTCCAGTTCTCTGCGAGCACTCCTGACTCTCGTGATTCTTGCAAGGTGACTATTAATGCCTCCACAATCTCTACAGCTACCTTTCAGAACCCTAGGGCTTAGTCCACCTGGTCCAGGTGACATATCCACCTTCAGACCTTTCAGCTTCCCAAGCACCTTCTCCTTAGTAATACCAACTCCACTAACCTCTGCCCCCTTTCTTGAATTTCAGGCACGTTGCTGGTGTCTTCCACTATGAAGACTAATGCACGAAACATATTCAATTAATCTGCCATTTCTTTATTCCCCATTAATACTTATCCAGTGTCATTTTACAGCAGTCCAATGTCCCTTGCCTCCCTTTTACCCTTTATATATTTGAAGAAACTTTTGTTCTTTTTTTTATATTGTTGGCTAACTTACCCTCATATTTCATCGTTTCTCCCTTTATTGCCTTTTAAGTTAGCTTCTGTTGTTTTTTAAAAACCTTGCTAATCTTCTAGCTTTCTGCTAATCTTTACAATATTATATGCCGTCTCTTTTAGGTTTGGGCTGTCCTTAACTTTCTTTGTCAGCCAAGGTCGCCTCATTCTCCCCTTAGAATATTTCTTCACTTTGAGATGAAAAGATCCTTTGCCTCTCTCCCATTTTAAATCAATTTCCTGGATTGATTGATCAGACTTTGTCTTTAAACTAAAGACACATATGTTGTGACGGGAACAGAGCAGGGATATGAGAATGGTGTTTATTTGAATAATGCAAACATTTTTCTTGTTATTAATTATGTAATAAACCAATTTTCTTCAACACAATGGTTGGATAGAATCATATTATTATTCAGCAGTGTTATTAATAGTGTCATTGTGGTACGTGATCAAGGTACAGAAAGTTGCAGGTGCCCATAGTTCTCTTGTTTTATATTCTGTTCCATCTGCCACATACTTGGTCCCTTAATTAACCTACTAAACATCTTTGCAGTTTCTGAACTGGTTTTATCTACTTGGTATTTACGGTAAATCTGGATACATTGCATTTGATGTCATCATGGAGCGCATTGATATAAACTTTGTCCTTGTAGCAGCCATCGACAAATACCCTCCCAACCCATTTATCTCTATAGTTACAATTTCAAAAACAGTTAATATATCTATCATTCACCAGGTAGACACAACATGCTGGTGTAACCTGAAGAAGGGCTTCGACCCAAAACGTTACCTATTTCCTTCGCTCCACAGATGCTGCCTCACACGCTAATTAATTGTACCAGTTATGACTAACTATCTCTTTTAAATTACTATAATATTTTATTAGATCCGCTTTAAAATTTGATAATGCATATGCGAGACTTTACATAAAACACAAACCTTCACTTGTTGAATTCAAATAGTCCACCTGCACGAAAAGAAATGTGAGTTACATGAAACGCAAATAAATTAGGTATAAACAAATAATGTTATATCTCATCATCTCTTACCAATGTTATGATGCACCTGGGGAATAAGATAAACAGAGCTACATTACTGAAGTCCATTTTCTCCTCTCACCGTTGAGGCAGATTGAGCCAGACCGGAACACACTAAGGGGAAAAACATCAAATAACCACGTGTAATTTCACCTGAAAATTATACTGCCTGAAAACATGTAACAACTTAAATGAACTTAAATTGCAGTAGAGAAGTTGCCTCTTGGCAGATACTAATGCCCCTGTCCCACTTAGGAAACCTGAACGAAAACCTCTGGAGACTTTGTGCCCCACCCAAGGTTTCCGTGCGGTTCCCAGAGGGTTTTGTCCTCCGGCAACCACCTTCAACTAGCATCGCAACTGGCGTTGACTAAACAATAACCGATTTTTAAAACGGAAACTACTTTCGACCATTAGGGAGACTGACAAAAACCTCCGGGAACCGCACGGAAACCTTGGGTGGGGCGCAAAATTTCCAGAGGTTTCCATTCAGGTTTCCTAAGTAGGACAGGGGCTTGGCACTATAAACTGCTATACCTCTATCACAAAGGGCAGAGTGACCTAAACCTTCCATGTTATTGCAATTTCATTGAGAGGGGAATTATCAAATCAGTTACCAACGATACATCTTCAGAAAATTTATCACAATTTTTTTTTTTTTGTTGCAGAACTATTAACAAATTATATTAATTCCCAAGAGCAAAATTAACACCGTAGCACCTGCTTTGAGGCCATGACAACCAGGACTGAGAAGGAACAGTATAGCACCTGACTTTCAAATTGGGAATGAAGAAGATACAACCATATTGGAAATTTAGAGAAATGACAGATAAGTGTAAGGGATGTTTTTTGGGATGTCAAATGTAACAGAAAATTATGCAGTAAATGGCAGAACGTTTAGGAGCATTGATATGCAGAGGTCTGCAAGTCCATGAGGTCGCTGGGAGAATGTGAAAAACTCCACACAGACCTAACGTGCTTTTTGGATAGTGTCATGGAATGAGGATACACTGCCAGATATACTGCTTTTGATGTGACACCAAGGATTTTGATGGTGATAGAAGACACAATATTGGATGGCAGGTTTAGGTTTATTATTGTCACATGTACCAAGACACAGTGAAAAGCTTTGTCTTGTATGCTATTCAATAAAAGCCAGATAATATAATACAGTAAACCTCTTTTTTAACAGACCACTTTATAATGTATTTTGGATATGGCAACCGGGCCTAGAAATGCCACCCCGGCCCACACCGTATCCCCAGCTTTGACGCCTCCCCAACTCGTAAGGTAAACCAGCAAGTCTTTCTTTATCCACCGCACGGTCCAGTGACACATCTGTTGTTGTGGCTCATGTTGAAGTCCTTGGGGACAGAGCTTTCTTCTGGCCACTGCCACCAATAGGACGCACTCAGTCACCGAGTGGCTCCCTCCCCTCTCACCTAATGTGGCTTTTGCAGATCTTTATCTGTTCCCTGCTCGGCTGCCGCAGCTTCCTCCTCCTGTCACTTTCTCCAGTCAGCCTCTCCGCTATTGTACTGCTGCCTTCTCCTTTTTCTTCCATCGCTCTGTCCACTCAGCCACTACCCCCCCACCCCCCTCAACCTATTGCCACGTATTCCTCTTTCTCCCCAGAGTCCGGCATGCTCCACGTTGGGAGTGATGGTATGTCAGAGGAGAGCGAGCCCCAAGGTGACCGAGTGCTTCTTGTCTTTGGCAGTGATCGGAAGAAAGCGTTGCCAGTCAGGGTCTACAACGCGAGCTGCAACAACAGCCACATCAACTGATAAAGAAGGGCTCGCTGGTAAAGACCAGTGGTATCTGCAGCTGGTTTGACATAAAGTGCTGGTGTAACTGAACTGAATCAGTCTGAAGAAGGGTCCTGACATTTTACTTCGGAGTCACGTGTGATTCCGTGAAGAAGGCCCGCCAGTGCGCATGCGCGTCATTATGTCAGACGCATGGTGCAGCGACAGGCTGGAGAGCGCAGCTCCACCAACAGCAAGTTAAAAACTCGCAGGTAAGTTTTTTAAACTACATTGCGAATGGCCCTAAGTTCCACGAGATTTGTTTCAGGAGCCAGCGGGAACATGGAAAAATCAGCACCATGGCCACTCCAGTCGGGAAGAAGGCGAAAAGAAAGTCGGTAAGGCCTGTCGACTCTAATGAGTCAGGCCAAAAGGACTCCCCTCCCACCAGCAAAAAAGTCTGGGGACGTCTAGACAAAATGGAGCACCTCTTAGAAAGGATACTTCATCATTAGGTGTTCCAACCAGGGTTCTATACTCCCGGGTTTCCCCAGCAGTCCGCAGCAGCAACCTCCAGCAGAGGTCCATACAGGTAAGACCCGTACCATTAGGAGGAACCATACGTCCACGTGTCTGCATGGGGGCCCATACCAGCAGCGCCAGGTCGAGGGCTGCACGATATCTCCCTCATGCATGAGCAGGGAGAGCCAGGGCAGTATGGCACTGACCCTGAAGTTGGTGGTATAGCAGAGGAGCACACCCCAAAGCACACGAGCTTAGCTCCAGGTGTGCGGATGTGGCATGCAAATTCGCCATACCGGCAGGAACTAGTGAGGAAATGGAGGGAAATCTGGCGAGAAACATCAATTACACGACTACTCACCAGCTCCAAGGATCAATTATGGATGAAACATCCAAACAGTACGAAACACCTGTAAACTGTGCATCACTCAGAGTGCCCACAGTGAACCAGGCCATCTGGGGGCAAATGTGTGCAACCATGCGATCGCATGAATTAAGGCTGCAAATCTCTTTAATCTCTTTAATCTCTCTGAGCACCGGCTCCCCTCAGGGCTGTGTCCTGAGTCCACTGCTATTTACCCTGATGACCCACGACTGTTGTGCCAGGTTTAGTGCAAACCACATCATGAAGTACGCAGATGACACAACAGTGGTGGACCTCATCCGGGACGACAATGAGCTGGCTTACAGGGAGGAGGTGAAACAACTGGTGGACTGCTGCAATACGAACAACCTGATCCTGAATGTCGAAAAAACAAAGGAGGTCATCGTCGACTTCAGGAAAATCGGCACAGTCCCACACCACTTCACATTAATGACAGCGATGTGGAAGTGGTCAGTAGCACTAAGTTCCTGGGGGTGCAGATCACTAACAGTCTGACCTGGTCAAATAGCTTCTCATCAACAGTTAAGAGAGCACATCAGCGGTTGCACTTTCTGCACTGGATGAGAAGAGCTCACCTCCCCCATCCCATCCTCACCACCTTCTACAGGGGCACCATAGAGAGTATTTTGACCAGCTGTATCTCTGTCTGGTTTGTGTAAAGCCTCCGACTGGATGTCCGTGCAGAGAGTGGTGAGAACAGTGGAAAAAATCATCGGGACTTCTCTCCCCTCAATCGGGGATATTGCGACCAAACGTTGCGCGTCAAAGGCCAGCAGTATTATAAAAGACCCCACACATCTCCATCGCGGACTGTTCACTCTGCTGCCCTCGGGCAAAAGATATCATAGCATAAGGAGCAGAACGTCAAGGTTCTGCAACAGCTTCTTCCCACGAGCCATCAGACTCCTGAATGTCATGTAATTGGCTGCCACCATTGTCTATTTATCCTTTTATCCTTTTATCCATTTTTTTCCAGTTTATCCTTCTGTTAATTATCGTGTTGCACAGGGAGCCAAATGCAATGGAATTTCATTTCGAATTGCATATATCGATGTATTTCTAAATGACAATAAAATTTGTTTGACTTTGAAAAAGTCTTAAAATTAATTGGAGCAGTCATAATGGCATTTGGGCGGACATTCAAAGAGGCACCACTATCAGACACAACAGGATATGTTGGCCCTGCTGTGTAATGGCCACTTCGAAATTAACTGCCCAAGGAAAACCGCCATCAAGCCAACGCTCAATCCAAAATTCACAGCCCTGTGCAGATCCTCCAACATTCAGCCACCAAACTTGTTGTTTGGTGAAGATCTAGCAAAACAAGTCAAGGACTTGGATGACGAGGCGAAGATGATTGGCCTTATTAAATCGCATTCCACAAACAGGATGCCACCTCGTCGATCATACCCCTTCAGACGGGTCACAGACACTGGTGCAGGGCAAGGACCAAGCTGGGCTCTTCCAACTCTACACCATTGGCATGCACCAGTGCACACCCCAAACAGAACTAGGAGACAAAGGAATCCAGCAACCATGGAGGTATGTGCAACTGGACTTGTCCAGGACATATCCTCTAGAGACCAATCACCAGTAGGAAGTAGATTGCAATTGTTCTACGATGAATGGTGCTGCATTACATCAGATCCGTTTATACTGGACAGTACCCAGGGGTCTCGAATTGAGTTTATTTCTGAATTACATCCACCCATACAACATGTACTGTAAATAAGCAATTCACAAACTCTTAAAGTGTGCAACATCTTTTAATGATAGCACAGGGTATTACATACATCCTCAAGTACTGGCTACATTCTTCTACTGACTGTACCCAGGAAGGGGAAGGCGTTATGATTGACGTTAACTAGGCGGGGTTAATGGTACTGAGGTAACTATGTTATTGGGTGCATATAAAAACCATCTACATCCTTCCCCTTAGAAAATCAAAACAGACTGTTGTCACAACAACAGAATTAAACAGCAGATTAAACAAAAACACCATAATGAACAGGTGGCTTACTAATCCGGCCCGAGCGCGTACGGATGTCTCCCCCTTCCCCCGAAGGAGCAGAAGAGACAGGAGGACATGAGACAGCAGGGGAACCAGGGGAGGGCGGTGGGGTTGGAGAAACAGGGGAGGGAGAACCGCGACCGGCAACAGGTGACCCGCGCAGAGGGGAACCGGGCGCTCGATATGGGGATCGAGGCATGCAGGGAACGCTGGCTGGGACCGCAGCTGGCTGCTGGTATGAGAGTGGCGGGGCATAGGGTCCCGGGGGCTGCGGCCTCGGCTCGTTAACCGCAAGCAGGTGTTGTCGGCTTCTACGGTAGATTGTTCCCTCATAGTCGACCAGATACGAACGAGGAGAGTCGGCCACCCCAACCACGGTAGCCAGACGGGAGTGACCACCGGCGGTCTGCAATCGAACAACCTGTCCAGGCAACAGAGGATCGAGTGGTCTGCACGACCGATCGTGGGAACGCTGCTGGCTGTCATGTTTCTCTTGAATGCGCCTCTGCACAGAGGCGGGCTCCAGCACCCGAGGTTTCAGCTGGCGCTGGGCAATCGGGATGGTAGATCTGGTTGTTCTGGACATCAGACGCTGAGCAGGGGACCCCATGGCCGGATCCCTGGAAACATTCCTGAGGTTCAGGAGATCCAAATACAAATCAGAGTTAGACAGTCGTGCCTGTTCCATCAGAAGCTTGGCACTGCGGACGGTCCGTTCAGCAAGGCCGTTGCTCTGTGGGTACACCGGGCTGCTGGTGAAATGCACAAAGTTCCATTTGTCGGCAAAACTCTTGAACTCACGGCTGGTAAACTGCCTGCCATTGTCAGTCTGCAGCCTGACAGGGGACCCGAACGTGGAGAAGTGTTTCCGCAGCTTCTGGATCACCATCTCCGACGTGAGGGATGTCAGCAAATCCACTTCAAACCAGTTCGAGTACGAGTCGACCAGGACAAGGTAGTGGTTACCACGCCACTCGAAGATGTCGGCAGCCAGCGAGGTCCAGGCCAAGGCAGGGGCGGGCTGTTGCAGCAGGGGCTGTCGCTGCTGGTGTGGAGCAAGACTGTTGCACGTGGAGCAGGCAGAAACACGGTCTCGAATATATTTGGCCATCCCAGGCCAGTAGAATTGGCACTGAGCGTGGGCGATTGTTGCATCGACCCCGGGGTGTCCGCTATGGGCTGCGCAGTAGTAAGAATCAAACAGGGAGGACGGGACTACCACTTTATGTCCCTTAACGATAACGCCACTCTGGAGCACCAGCTCGTCGCGGACCAGGAAGAAAGGTGTTTTTCAAGCGGCGCAGCGGAGCGCTTTGTCGGCCACCCTGATTTAATCACAGATGCAAGCCGCTGCAAAACTGGATCGGCAGCGGTGTGCTCGGCCAAAAGCTGCAGCTGCTTGGTGGGAATAAAATTAACGCCCAGTACGAGTAAGTCCTCTGTTTCGTAGGGGTGGCGAGCACAGGAGGTCCGTGGGGCGCGCGATAAGGTGTCCGCAATGTGCATCTCGGTGCCTTTCTTGTAGATGACGTCAAAATCAAAGCGCTGGAGCTGCAGCATCATACGCTGCAGCCTGGCAGGGGCAGCGTGAATCGGTTTGTTCAGGATTGTCACCAGTGGCTGGTGGTCGGTTTCGACCATAAATCTGCTGCCAAACAGGAAGTCTCTGAACTTGGAGCAGGCAAACACCACCGCGAGCAGCTCCTTCTCGATCTGAGCGTACCGCTGCTCGGTGTCGGTCATGGTGTGGGAAGCATAGGAGACAGGATGTAACGATCCATCGACAGACTGAAGGCAGGCCGCGCCCAGACCGAACTTAGAGGCGTCACAGGTGACGGTGATGGGGCGACTCGCATCAAAGAATCGCAATGTCGGAGTGTTAATCAGTTTCGACTTGAGACAATCAAACGCCTGCTGGTGCTGTGGGAGCCAGACCCAGGCGATATCCTTTTTTGTCAGCTGCCGCAGGGGAGCACTCAGCTCACTGAGGTTCGGTACAAACTTCCCAAGGTAGTTCACCATGCCCAAGAATCGTTGTAGACCTGGCACGTCGGTGGGGGCTGCCATCTCGGAGATGGCAGCTGCCTTCATAGGGTCGGGTTTTAGTCCGCTGGAGGTGAAAACGTGTCCAACATACGTGACTTCTGAGACACGAAACCGGCACTTCTTTGGATTCAGCTTCAGGTTGGCCTTTCGCGCCCGATCCAGGACGCGGCGGAGGTTCAGGTCGTGCTTGGCAATGTCCTTCCCATAAACTAGGATATCATCCACGATGATGGCACATGGCAAGTCCGAGAATATCTGCTCCATCGTTCGCTGGAACACTTGCTAGCGGAATTGATGCCGAATGGCATTCGCAATTAACTTGAATCTGCCAAATGGTGTGGTGAAGGTTGTCAGGTCGGAAGATGCTTTGTCCAATGGGATCTGCCAAAACGAGTTCTTAGCATCTAGGACCGAAAAGATGGTGGCTTGCCCGACTTGAGCCGCCACGTCCTCAACAGACCGCATGGGGTAGTGTGGTCGCCTGATGGCAAGGTTTAAGTCCTTAGGGTTGATACACACACGTATTTCGTTCTTGTCTTTCTTTATCGTGGCAACCATGGTGGAGACCCAATCGGTGGGCTCGCTAACCGCTTCTAGCACCCCCTTTTCGACCATGTTGTTAAGCATCGCCTTGACCCTGTCTATCATGGCGTGGGACACCCTGTGAGGTGCACGAACCACAGGTTGTATGTTCGGGTCAATGGAAATATGGTATGTCAGTGGTAACCTTCCCAGGTCATCGTTGAACAGGTCCTGGTATTCTGCAACCAGGTTAAACGACAGTTGCACTTTGTGGACCGTGCGGTCGAAGGACACCAGGCCAAGATCTTGGCACGCACGGTTTCCCAGCAGGGTAACACAGTCAGAGTTTAAAACATAGAAGATCAGGTTTCTCATGGCCTTTTGCAGCACGCAAGTTAAAGTGGCCCTCCCCACAGGCCTGAGAATTTCTCCACCATAGGCAAGCAGAGTAGCATTGTCAGCGACCAGGGCCTCATCATTCCTTATCTTGTTGAAAAGATTTATTGACAAAACGTTGACCTTTGCACCTGTGTCTAACTTCGCAAGGAAGGTTACATTATTGACAGTCACAGATACGGAGGGATCAGGACGATGGCCAGGTGCCTGGAGGAGGGTAAACACATTTGAATCCTCGGGAGAATTAATTGGATCTGCATCATAGGATTCAGCTATGTCGGGCTGTGAGTCGTAACAGCTATCAGATTGTTTCAGCATGTTTAGACTGGGTCTGGAAATCTGTACCTGTCTCCCACGGGAACGGAAGGAACGACAGGCGGCAGAGAAATGATTCAGTTTCTTACAAAAATTACAGGCCTTGCCATAGGCAGGGCACGTCGACAGTCTGTGGTGCATGTAGTTACAGTTTGGGCACCTTTTTGGGGGCACTTCATCAGGACCCGGGTTGGCACGCGGCAGAAAAGCATTGTTTCTCATCCGAGGCTGTGGTCTCCTAAACCCAGCCAGGTTGACAGATTTATTGCCCTAGTCCCGGTGGTCATCTGGCAATGCAACGACCTCAGACAATCTGCAGGCATGCATGGTTTTTTCCAAAGTTAGATCCGGATCCCTTAGAAGCTCACATCGCAGCTTCTGGTCACGCATGCCAGTTACTAAAATGTCTCTAGTGAGCTGGTCTGTCATGTCACCAAAACGGCACCGCTGGGCGAGATAACGCAAATCGGCAATAAAACATTCAACAGGCTCATCCGACAACTGTCTCCTTGTAAAGAACCGTGCCCTCTCTAGAATGCGGTTCGAGGGCAGGTCATATATCTCCCTGAGCTTACGTAGCAGGCAAGCGGGGTCACTGGCAGACTCTGCAGGAGTAATCACCACGTTGTTGTCGTCTAGGACCGCTGGAGCGTAGACGAAAGTTCTGGCTCTCTTCATGGCATCAGGTCCGACAAGGTTGAGTAGGAGGGAGGCTTTGAGGGAATCAGGATCAGTGCGGTGTGCGACGTTGACAAAGTGGGTGAAATCAAATTCAAACGTGGCCCAGCGCTCAGAGATGTCAGCATCAAAGACAAGCTGCGCGGGCTTTCTGCAAGATGACGCCATGGTCAGAGAGATTAAGCACAAAAGGCACAAGCCAAAAAAAAAAGAAACCCGATAGACAGGAGGCGCAGGTGTCTTCCAGCTCCGACACCATGTAAATAAGAAATTCACAAACTCTTAAAGTGTGCAACATCTTTTAATGATAGCACAGGGTATTACATACATCCTCAAGTACTGGCTACATTCTTCTACTAACTGTACCCAGGAAGGGGAAGGCGTTATGATTGACGTTAACTAGGCGGGGTTAATGGTACTGAGGTAACTATGTTATTGGTTGCATATAAAAACCATCTACATGTACCAAGTCAAGTATTGGTATTTTCAAAACCAGAAACTCTACAGGTAAATGATGAAATTGAAACATTATTCAAAAAAGGGGTAATTGAAAGGACGGCTCATCAGCCTCAGCAATTTATGTCTAATATATTCCCCAGGCAAAAGAAGGATGGTGGGTGTCGAGTCATTCTAGACCTAACCCGACT
Source organism: Raja brachyura (assembly GCA_963514005.1). The sequence continues at coordinate 41,579,203 of OY740798.1, read as the reverse complement.
GAACTCCTATGTCCAGTAGAAACGCTTTAAAATGGAAACTTTCAGTACTGCTAAGCAACTGGTTTCCAAAGGTTGTTATATGGCAAGTATAGATCTGAAAGATGCATATTATTCAATACCAATCATTAAAAATACTGTAGATACTTGAAATTTAGTTGGGTGAGAAGCTTTGGCAATTTAAAACTTTGCCCAATGGGTTAACCTCAGCCCCTAGGTTATTTACAAAATTGTTGCAACGGGTATTAGGACTACACCGGGCTCAGAATCACATTGCGGTGGCATACTGATGTTCTGATCATAGGCAACGCTCAGGAGGCAGCTGAATTTTCGGTTTCAGTTACCCAACATATGTTGAAGAGGTTGGGCTTCCTCATCCATCCAACTAATCTAAATTGATGCCATCTAGAATCACTGACTATTTGGGGTTCACCATTGATTCAACTAACATATCAGTGACTCTGCCTACAGCCAAAACTTTAGAAATTACGGAGGCCTGCAGCAATCTGGTAGATGAACAGCAACCCTCCATCCGACGAGTGGCCAGTGTTATTGGTAAATTAGTGGCGGCCTTCCCTGGAGTGCAATTTGGGCCTCTACACTATCAGAATGTGCAACGAGCTAAGGAACAGGCACTCAAATAACATGCAGGTCATTTCGATAGACCAATGCAGTTGCCAGTCGAAGCTATCACCGAGTTGCAATGGTGCATAACAAATCTCACGTTGTACTAATAACATTCTGAGTAAACAACCTTCAGTTGTTTTGCAAACCAATGTGAGTGCTTCGGGATGGGGAGCCACTGATACCAATTCTAGCTGCGGCGGCAGATTGAGTATGCATGAGGCATTAATCCTGCGGATCATGAGATAAACTACTTAGAATTGTTGGGGGCATTCTATGGCCTAAAAGCGTACTGTTCAACAATGCATGATTTACATGTTCAGCTCCAGATTGACAATACCTCAGTTGTTGCATATATCAATCACATCGGTGGAATTAAGTCATTATCATGTGATAATCTGGCTAACCTCATCTGGCACTGGTGTATTACTAGGAACATCTGGGTCTCAGCAATCTACCTAACAGGTAGAGATAATGTGGTGGCAGACACCAGGTCACATAAATTTAATGATAATACAGAATGGATGCTGAAACGATAAGTTTTTTAAAAGATTGTCACCCAGTATGGATTGCCAAACATAGATCTGTTTATGCCAGGGCTGCCATTGCCCCCGGCTCTTCATTCCAGCCACAGCCGTGGACCACCTCGGAGATGGGAGAGACAAGCAGCTACTGCACGCCCTGTTCCCATCTTCTATGGTAACAAAGGATACATATATATATATAAACAGTCCCTTCCGAGTGACTGATAAAAACAGCATATAATTGCACTGAATTAGTACTGTTGATATTGTTGATATGATTACACTGAATTAGTATTGTTGATATTACTATTAATACTGTTGATATTGCTATTATTAATAGAGTTATTATTACTAGGTGGCAGTAGGAGTCTGCCTTACCATAGAAACATAGAAATTAGGTTGAGGAGTAGGCCATTTGGCCCTTCGAGCCTGCACCGCCTTTCAATATGATCATGGCTGATCATTCAACTCAGTTTCCCGAACCTGCCTTCTCTCCATACCCTCTGATCCCCTTAGCCACAAGGGCCACATCCAACTCCCTCTTAAATATAGCCAATGAACTGGCCTCAACTACCCTCTGTGGCAGAGAGTTCCAGAGACCCACCACTCTCTGTGTGAAAAAAAATCCTTCTCATCTCGGTACTAAAGGATTCCCCTTATCCTTAAGCTGTGACCCCTTGTCCTGGACCTCCCCAATATCGGGAACAATCTTCCTGCATCTAGCCTGTCCAACCCCTTAAGAATTTTGTATGTTTCTATAAGATCCCTTCTCAATCTCCTAAATTCTAGAGAGTATAAACCGAGTCTATGCAGTCTTTGTTCATAAGACAGCCCTGACATCCCAGGAATCAGTCTGGTGAACCTTCTCTGCACTCCCTCTATGGCAATAATGTCCTTCCTCAGATTTGGAGAACAGAACTGTATGCAATACTCCAGGTGTGGTCTCACCAAGATCCTATACAACTGAAGTAGAACCTCCCTGCTCCTATACTCAAATCCTTTTGCTATGAAAGCTAACATACCATTCGCTTTCTTCACTGCCTGCTGCACCTGCATGCCTACTTTCAATGACTGGTGTACCATGACACCCAGGTCGCGCTGCATCTCCCCTTTTCCTAATCGGCCACCATTTAGATAATAGTCTGCTTTCCTATTTTTGCCACCAAAGTGGATAACCTCACATTTATCACATTATACTGCATCTGCCAAACATTTGCCCACTCACCCAGCCTATCCAAGTCACCTTGCAGTCTCCTAGCATCCTCCTCACAGCTAATACTGCCCCCCACCTTAGTGTCATCCGCAAACTTGGAGATATTGCCTTCAATTCCCTCATCCAGATCATTAATGTATATTGTAAATAGCTGGGGTCCCAGCACTGAGCCTTGCGGTACCCCACTAGTCACTGCCTGCCATTGTGAAAACGACCCATTTACTCCTACTCTTTGCTTCCTGTTTGCCAGCCAGTTCTCTATCCACATCAATACTGAACCCCCAATGCCGTATGCTTTAAGTTTATATACTAATCTCTTATGTGGGACCTTGTCGAAAGCCTTCTGGAAGTCCAGATACACCACATCCACTGGTTCTCCCCTATCCACGCTACTAGTTACATCCTCGAAAAATTCCACAAGACTTGTCAGACATGACTTACCTTTCATAAATCCATGCTGACTTTGTCCAATGATTTCACCACTTTCCAAATGTGTTGCTATCCCATCTTTAATAACTGACTCTAGCAGTTTCCCCACTACTGATGTTAGACTAACTGGTCTGTAATTCCCCGTTTTCTCTCTCCCTCCCTTCTTAAAAAGAGGGATTGCTACCCGCCAATCCTCAGGAACTACTCCAGAATCTAAAGAGTTTTGAAAAATTATCACGAATGCATCCACTATTTCCGGAGCTACTTCCTTAAGTACTCTGGGATGCAGCCTATCTGGCCCTGGGGATTTATCGGCCTTTAATCCATTCAATTTACCCAACACCACATCCCGACTAACCTGGATTTCACTCAAGTCCTCCTTTGACCCGCGATCCCCTGCTATTTTCGGCAGATTATTTATGTCTTCCTTAGTGAAGACGGAACCAAAGTAGTTATTCAATTGGTCCGCCATATCCTTGTTCCCCATGATCAACTCACCTGTTTCTGACTGCAAGGGACCTACATTTGTTTTAACTAATCTATTTCTCTTCACATATCTATGACTTACCATGGCATACAAAACTTTACCTAACATTCCCCAATGATAGAAAAAAATAGTGTTTTTGCACCTGTCCCACAAAATATGTTTTATTTAAATTAAACAAGAAAAGAATATAAATACAAAATAAATAAGTTAATTTCATATAGGTTGCTGGAATATCCAGGATCTCTACTCTTCAACCTTCAGGATGAAGACTGGGAACCATGAGTTCCTAAACTCTAAAGAAGACATCGATATAATGATATTAACAGAAACATGGTACCGAAAGGATACGTTCATTCACTGCCCCTCAGGATACCATGAAGTCATGGTGCCCTCAGTAAAAACTACTGATATACATAAGGGCAGAACCTCCGGGGGGGGGGGGGTCTTGATGTGGTACAAAGAAGAACTAGACAGTCACATTACATTAATAAAACAGGGGAAATCACATATGGTTGAAACTAGATTAAAAAAGTGGAATAATTGGAAAAGATATAGATCTATGTGCCGCCTACATACCCCCAATAGAATTGCCATATTTTGAAGAGGATAATATTTGAAACTCTCCACATGGAAATCAATCATTTCCAGGCACAGGGAAATGTGCTACTATGTGGGGACCTGAATGCAAGGACCGGATGTGTACCCGATTCCATAGACCCACAGGGCAACAACCATGTGTTTGGTCAAACCCCCTTGTATGTCACGCCAACTATCATTAACCGGAACAACCTTGACTGTGAAATAAATAAAAGTGGTAGAGAGGTAGTGCATCTCTGTCGAGCCTTGGGCCTGTACATAGTTAATGGCAGGTTCAGAGGGGACTCGCTGGGAAGGTTTACATATTCCTCAGCTCTTGGGTCTAGCGCGGTAGACTACGCAATTACTGACATAGACCCCTGCACTATCAGTGCATTCACTGTTAGGCACTGTTAGGCAGCAGTCCCCTCTTTCAGACCATAGACAAATCAACGTGTACCTAAAATTTTCTGTTCAAACTAAAGACATAAAAAAGGAACCCATCATAAATTCATCATGGCCCTGAACTCACCTGAATAAATAAAATACTGAAATTCAAGACAAACCCATATGAGACTACTAGAGATGGTGTAAACAAGGCTATAAATGACATTAATATTACCTTTCACAAGGCAGCTTTCAAAGCTGATCTTGCGAAACAGAAGAGAAAAATTATCAAAAAACACAACCATGAAAAATGGTTAGACCATGTGTGTAAAAGGGTCAGAAAAGGTCTGAGGAAAATATCGAACCAAAAACACCGTCAACCAAACCATCCAGACTTGTGTATTAGATATAATGAAACTCTTAAAAAGTATGAACACACTATTAGGAACAAAAGACAAAATTACACTCATAAAAGATTTGAAGAAATTGAAAATTCCATAAATCAAAACCAATTTTGGGAGATATGTGGAATAACCTGGGCACAACATAACTACAAACATTATCAATTCAAGACAGTGATATCTGGAGAGCACATTTCAAAAATCTATATAAAGACATCCCAATAAATAAATTAAACTCAAATTATTCTCATATCAAAGAAAAACTTTAAACACTAGAAACAATAATTAAAGATGATCAAAACCCCCTTGATTTCCCAATTACTTTTGAAGAATTGACCATAAAATAAAATATCTTCACTTAAAGAAAGCCTGTGGTCCAGACAGCATTAAAAATGAAATGCTCAAGTACAGCACTCCAGAGATGCAGGACATAGTGCTTAGGCTGATCAACATCACACTACGTTCCGGTTATTTCCCTGATATTTGGTGTCAAGGGCTTATTTCACCCATTTATAAGAGTGGAAACAAATTAGACCCAAATAATAATCAGTAGATTTTCAAAGTCTACAGAGAGATTTGGGCCATTTGGAAGAGTGGGCTGAAAGATGGCAGATGGAGTTTAATGCTGATAAGTGTGAGGCACTACATCTTGGCAGGACAAATCAAAATAGGATGTACATGGTAAATGGTAGGGAATTCAGGAATGCTGTGGAACAGAGGGATCTAGGAATAACTGTGCATAGTTCCCTGAAGGTGGAATCGCGTGTATATAGGGTGATAAAGAAAGCTTTTGGTGTGCTGGCCTTTATAAATCAGAGCATTGAATATAGGAGTAGGGAAGTAATGTTAAAATTGTACAAGGCATTGGTAAGACCAATTCTGGAGTATGGTGTACAATTTTGGTCGCCTAATTATAGGAAGGATGTCAACAAAATAGAGAGAGTACAGAGGAGATTTACTAGAATGTTGCCTGGGTTCCAGCAACTAAGTTACAGAGAAAGATTGAACAAGTTAAGTCTTTATTCTTTGGAGCGCAGAAGGTTAAGGGGGGGGACTTGATTGAGGTCTTTAAAATGATGAAAGGGATAGACAGAGTTGACGTGGATAAGCTTTTCCCATTGAGGGTAGGGGAGATTCAAACAAGAAAGCATGACATGAGAATTAAGGGACAGAAGTTTAGGGGTAACATGAGGGGGAACTTCTTTACTCAGAGAGTGGTGGCTGTGTGGAATGATCTTCCTGCAGAAGTGGTGGAGGCAGGATCGATTTTAACATTTAAAAGTAAAGTGGATAGGTACATGGACGGGAAGGGAATGGAGGGGTATGGTCTGAGTGCAGGTAGATGGGACTAGGGGGAAAATAAATGGTCGGCATGGACTGGAAGGGCCGAGAAGGCCTGTTTCCGTGCGGTAATTGTTATATGGTTATATGAGAGGGAGAGGGAGGGGGAGGGGGAGGGGGAGGGGGAAGGGGGTAGGGGGGATAGGGAGAGTGAAATACAAACCGAAAACGGTGTCTGAAACGGGCCGGGAAGATCATCAAGGACCCTTCACATATGGACTGTTTGCCCTCCTACCATCAGGGAGGCGGTACAGGAGCCTCAGGTCCCGCACTAGTAGGATGAGGAACAGCTTCTACAATAACACCATCACACTGCTGAACTCGGAGACCCGCCGATAGATTTCTCCAGTCTCTTCGTCCACATTGCCTGTATTCTGTATTTATTTTTCTATATTGCTATCACTACGAACTGACGCTAAACTGCATTTTGTTGTATCTATACTTGTATTTGTGCAATGACATTAAAGTTGAATTGAATTGAATTGAATATGTGAGCATGTCCCTCCACCATGACTTGGTTAACTTTTCAGTGCAGTATGGAGGAGTACAGTATTGTTGGTAGTGAGCTTTTTCAAATGGGATAGAATACAGAATAATATAGCACAGGAAAAGGCCCTTAGGCCAATGTCTGTGCCAGTCATGATGGATATAAATGTCCTTTCAGATATAAAATAAACCATTGCACAATTTCAAACAGAAGAGTTACTCCTAATGTCATACCTAATCAAGATAATGAAAACATTGTGGCAGTATCAAATTGCTGTTTGTTATATCTTAATCTGCAAACTTCTACTTTTCCTGCATTCAAACTTTGACAGCAGTTCAATCGTCTGCAAAAATTTACATCAACTTTAAAGGCACTATGCAAAAATACATACGACTTAGAAGTTGTAGGCCAAGTAGTCCCTCAACCTTTCTGTATTTTATAAGATCATGGCTTATCTAATGGAGGAGTGGGGCACAATGACTGTGGGACGGATGAGTGGAAGGACGCTCATGGACAGACCTGGACCCAAAACTCGGTGAAGTGGCCGGATCCAGAGCTGAAGTGGAAGGGGCAATGGTGGGCAGACCTGGAGCCTGGAATGGGGAGAAATGAGGGCTTGGTCCAGAGTGAGGGTGGGAGTGCAATTGGAAACATTCCTCGACCCAAAACCGAAGTGAGGGGGTGTAGGTTGTGGGATGAGGGCTGGAGTGGTAGGGTAATTGTGAATGGGGTGGTAGGGGATGTGTGTTGGAGTGGACAATAGGTGCAGGAGTAGGCCATTCAGCCCTTTGAGCCAGTGTGATCATGGCTAATCAGCCACAATCAATAAACCATTCCTGCCTTCTCCCCATATCCCTTGACTCCACTATCTTTAGGAGCTCTATCTCTCTCCCTTGAAAGCATCCAGGTAGGACAATTCCACAGGTAGGACAATTGTGAACAGAAGAGGGGGGTAGAAGGTTGGGGGATGACGGGTGGGCCAATAGCAGTGGTGGTAGGGCAATAGTTAGTAGACCAGGAACCAGAACATGAAGGAGGGTCATGAGGGCTGGATCAAGAGCTAGATGGAAGCACTATGGTGGACAGAGCTCGGTGAGGAGCTCAAATCTTCAATGGACATATTTAAAGCAGTGATAGATAGATTCTTGATTCGTATGGGTATCAGTGGTTATGGAGAGGAGGCAGGGGAATGGGGATTGGAGGGAGAGATAGATCAGCCATCATTGAATGGTGGTGTAGACGTGATGGGCCGAATGGCCTAATTCTGTTCCTATCACTTATGACCTTATATTCAGGAGAGAAAGGGTGAGCAGTCTCTGGGGCAGAAGTCAGTGGGAGAGCCCCTCGTCCGAGGAAGTGAATCCCGCCATCTGCGGCAGATAGCCGCCCACACACGGGCCGCGGGTGAACAGCTGGCCCGGAGCCTGACCACCCTGGGGGGGAGGGGGGGCAAGAGAAGCTCTACCTGAACAAGCCGACGCCGCCGAGCCGAGCTGAGGGGAGGTTGCCCGGGCCCCGCGTCCACGCGACACCTGGTGCCTCGCCTCGTGCAGGCTCGAGGCGCCCGCTCCCGCCCCGCCCGGCCCGGCCCGGCCGCGCGCAGCATCACCAACAGCAAAGATCACAGAGCCGTTCCGCACTATGATCTTTGACCGAGAGCGACCCAGCGGGGATCCGCCACAGACCTTGTTGTGCCGGCCACACGAGCAACGTGGCCTCCTTCCTGCATCACTTACTTTCCACATCCTTCTCGAGTGCTGAATAACAGGCGTGGGGGTTGGCATACGTTGTGTCTTCCAAGGACATTTTTGATATAATTGTCTCATACAAGAAATACGAAACGACTATATGGCTGTCTTAACATTCATGGCGTTGTCTGCATATTCATAGCATTAAGAGTTGGTATGTTCTACGTAAGATGCACCAATGCCACTCCTCTGACCTCTTTAAACAATATACTTTGAAATGTTTAGGAGACGGTTGCACAATTTCTAGAACGCTCAGTGTCCAGTGGTGGCAAGACAATCGATTGCTGTCCTTACTCACAAAACCCTGTATTGGTTAGAGCACGCTTCAGTGTGTACATTAGCATGTGCTCTTGCCCTATGATGTGCTACGTGGCAGTATTCACCTCTGGACAACTTGTACTGGAAGACCAACAAGTTTCAAGCAGTTCCAAATACTTATCTCTTTTACTGAGTTGATGATCTTCCAGCAGCATATTGCCATGAGTCCTCCACTGCAGAACAAGGAGGACTTTCTTCGAGTATAGGGGGTTGCACGTAAGGTCATCGGATCAAATGGCATGACACACGGAGCAGCTCAATCCGTCTGGAGGACATGGCAGCTTCCGGCATACACTGTTCACACACGAAACACGTACTTTCTTACCTGTTAAAAACCGCCAAAATTGTCAATTTTTGCACTGTAAATAATTGTGGAGGGTGACAGAGCGTTCTGAACCATATGCTCTAGTATCTTTGCTCTAAACCCGAGCATCAAGGTGTAAGCGGCTGAAGGAGCGCATCCCTCGGGACAGCACCTACTCTCCCCCGAGGCCAGCGTGGCCACGGCCACCCCCCCCCCCCCCCCCCCCGTGCGGCCGCACTGTCACGGCTCCTGACACATACGGATGAAAACCTGGCAACGTCCCCGTCAGCTGCAGCAGACTTGGGGACAGTCTGGTCCATGCACTCACCCAGAGTCACTGACCCCTACCCGTCCACCGACCAACCCCCTACTGACCACCCCTAACCACCTGGCAACGTCCCCGACAGCTGCAGCAGAGTAGGGGACAGTCTGGTCCCTCCACCCACCCTGAACCTCAACTTGAGTTTAGGTTTAATGCACAAGAGCAGTGCACACTTAAACAGGAAGCATACAGCCATTCAGAGTATGTGCTGCATCTGGTGTTTCTGAGCCACAAAACATTGCCAAGTGCACATTGTCATGGCTGGCATACATTAAAGTAAGTATGCAAGTTTTTAATGAAGGGATAAAGTGTCTCCATCCTTTGCAGTCCAATCAATGTAGGCTCTCATCCCCCAACCCTGGAACTTAATCGCAGTATGGTCTCCTCTGTTCCATTGTGCTCTTGCACAATAGTTAGTGGAAGGAAGTGCGAAGAGAATAGAAGCTCGAGGAAGCACGGAAACAAAGGAATGGAAGTTAATTTCAGTTGTTAGTCTTCGAAAACCTTACATAGATTATTGTGTTCAATTTTGGACTTTAGACCACAGTGAAGGCATTGGTCTTGGAGGGTACATGGAAACTTATATAATCAAAAAATATATTACACACACTTGGAGTGTGTTCATTGAGTATTAAAGATGGTGAACAAATAAAGGGTTTCAGATAATAAAGGTACTTGATAGTCAAGACCCAGACAAAATTGTTTTCTATGCTTAGGAGTTATGCTATTCTGTAGTGAAAATAGTAGGCACTATTTATTGACATATGGAATTCTTCCTTCAATATTAGTCCAAAGATTTGGAGCCAGTTTGAACCCTTGTTTTTGAATTGTAAGAGTACAGAATCTTTATGTCCCTGTTCGGTTGAAAGGAAATAGTAAAAATCGGAAAGAGCCATGGTTTTCAAGGGAAATTGGACACTTGGTTCGAAAAAGGAGAGATATCTACAATAATTATAGGAGGCATGGAGTAAATGAGGTGCTAGATGATTATAAAGAATGTAAAAAAAATCTTAAGAGAGAAATAAGAAAAGCTAAAAGAAGATATGAGGTTGCTTTGGCAAGAAAGGTGAAAGTAAATCCAAAGGGTTTCTACAGGTATATTAATAGCAAAAGGATAACAAGGGATAAAATTGGACCATTAGAGAGCCAGAATGGACAGCTATCTGCAAAGCCAAAAGAGATGGGGGAGATATTGAACAATTTCTTTTCTTCGGTATTCACCAAGGAGAAGGATATTGAACTCTGTGAAGTAAGGGAAAAAAGTAGAGTAGCTTTGGAGACTATGAGATTCAAAGAGGAGGAAATACTGACACTTTTGAAAAATATAAAAGTGGATAAGTCTCCAGACAGGTCCAGACAGGATATTCCCTAAGACATTGAGGGAAGTTAGTGTAGAAATAGCAGGGGCTATGACAGACATATTTCAGATGTCATTAGAAACGGGAATAGTGCCGGAGGATTGGCGTACTGCGCATGTTGTTCCATTGTTTAAAAAGGGTTCAAAGAATAAACCTAGCAATTATAGACCTGTTAGTTTGACATCAGTGGTGGGCAAATTAATGGAAAGGATACTTAGAGATAATATATATAAGCATCTGGATAAACAGGGTCTGATCAAGAACTGTCAACATGGATTTGGGCCTGGAAGGTCATGTTTGACAAAACTTCTTGAATTTTTTGAAGAGGTTACTAGGGAAATTGATGAGGGTAAAGCAGTGGATGTTGTCTATATGGATTTCAGTAAGGCCTTTGACAAGGTTCCCCATGGAAGGTTGGTTAAGAAGGTTCAATCTTTGGGTGTTAATGGCGGAGTAGCAAGATGGATTCAACAGTGGCTGAATGGGAGATGCCAGAGAGTAATGGTGGATGGCTGTTTGTCACGTTGGAAGCTTGTGACCAGTGGGGTGCCTCAGGGATCTGTGTTGGGTCCACTGTTGTTTGTCATGTACATCAATGATCTAGATGATGGGGTGGAAATTTGGATAAGTAAGTATGCAGATGATACTAAGATGGGGGGTGCTGTGGATAATGAAGTAGATTTTCAAAGTCTACAGAGAGATTTGGGCCATTTGGAAGAGTGGGCTGAAAGATGGCAGATGGAGTTTAATGCTGATAAGTGTGAGGTGCTACATCTTGGCAGGACAAATCAAAATAGGACGTACATGGTAAATGGTACGGAATTGAGGAATGCTGTAGAACAGAGGGATCTAGGAATAACTGCATAGTTCCCTAAAGGTGGAATCGCATGTAGATAGGGTGGTAAAGAAAGCTTTTGGTGTGCTGGCCTTTATAAATCAGAGCATTGAATATAGGAGTAGGGAAGTAATGTTAAAATTGTACAAGGCATTGGTAAGACCAATTCTGGAGTATGGTGTACAATTTTGGTCGCCTAATTATAGGAAGGATGTCGACAAAATAGAGAGAGAACAGAGAAGATTTACTAGAATGTTGCCTGGGTTCCAGCAACTAAGTTACAGAGAAGAGTTGAACAAGTTAGGTCTTTATTCTTTGGAGCGCAGAAGGTTAAGGGGGGACTTGATTGAGGTCTTTAAAATGATGAAAGGGATAGACAGAGTTGACGTGGATAAGCATTTCCCATTGAGGGTAGGAAAGATTCAAACAAAAGGGCATGACATGAGAATTAAGGGACAGAAGTTTAGGGGTAACATGAGGGGGAACTTCTTTACTCAGAGAGTGGTGGCTGTGTGGAATGATCTTCCTGCAGAAGTGGTGGAGGCAGGATCGATTTTAACATTTAAAAGTAAAGTGGATAGGTATATGGATGGGAAGGGAATGGAGGGGTATGGCCTGAGTGCAGGTAGATGGGACTAGGGGAAAATAAATGGTTGGCACGGACTGGAAGGGCCGAGAAGGCCTGTTTCCATGCTGTAATTGTTATATGGTTATATGGATGTTTAGGGAAATGGATGGAAAGCAATAAATATAATTGGCGCAGAGTAGGTCTTCTTCTTCTTGCGTATGCCATGCACAGGGTGGACATTCGGGCCAGGACAGCATGTTATTGGGTTGATGGCTTTGATGCCATCAGGGAAAAGCCACAGTGACCAGTCATTCACGATGTGTTGGATGGTCTGGTCTGGATATCTGCACTTGCAAGCAGGGCTGTCTGTCATCCCCAACGTATGCAGGTGATGGTCTGATCTTGCATGGAGGGTCGGATTCTGTTCGGGGTTAGCCATTGCTTGCGATGGAGGTCAAATCCCAGTGGTTTCACTGTGGGGTCTGTGATGACCTCTCTGTTCTTGGTGTTGACAGCTTTCCAGGCTCTGCGCCACTCAGTCTTGGAGTCAAAGTCTTCCAGCGATTTGACTGAAGACCAGAAGGGTTTGCGGGACTTCAGGCGCAGATTTGGCAGATTGTTCAAGTCAGCATGGATGGGAAGGTCAGGGTTAGCCTCGATGATGCACAAATCTTTCAACATCCTCTCCCTTCTGCGTATGCTGGGAGAGGTTATATGAGAGAGGACAAGGAGCCACTGCAAAGGTGTTGACTTGAGCTTCCCTGTGATGACCCGCATTGCAGAGTTAAGGACAGTGTCAACTCGTTTGATATGGCAGCTTTTAGCCCAAAACCCGGCTGTTGAGTAGACTTGGGCTAAGCTTGTGGTATGGAAGGGGTGTACATTGGATCCCCAGCTGTTGTCTGCAAGTTTCCTGACGTCAATAAGCAGGTATAAAGAAAGAAATAGACTACTGCCAATATTATTTTCCTTGTCAAATTACCAAATGTGGTAACTTGCAAATCCAGAGATAACACAACTCAACAAGTGAAATTCTGGAAAGGATACCACATTAATCATATGGCACAACATCTACTTAAAAGCACACTTGCCAAACCTGGCTGCGGTGCATGCTGTCAGAATTCGTTCTGTAGCGTATCTGCAGACATTTGAGAGAATCCTCATGAAATGCTGAATCTTATCAGATGGCTCAGAAAGTAAATTCACTGATGTGTTTTCTTGATCACCGCATTTTCTTGAAGGGATGACATGGATGTCTAGAAACTTGAAGCTGTTGACAATCTCTACAGCGGCTCTATTAGTGAACACAACCTTATGTTCATCCCCTTGTTTTCTTAGACCAGCACCCAACTCTTTTGGCTTGCTGATGTTGAAGGCTAAGTTATTGTCCTGACACCATGACACAAGGAATTCTATTATTCCGTTTTGGTACTTATGATAATGAAACACTCTTGATTCTTGAAGGTTCTCAGTCTCCTTTCTCGTAGTTAAACTGGTTCCCAATTATAGCTGTGAACTTTTTTTCCCCTTAAGTCTTCCAAATGTAAGAGGATGTAAACTGCAAAGGGTGTAAAATAAATTTACCAAGATGTTACCAGGTGTGAAGGGTTTGAGTTTTTAGAAAAGGCTGAATAGGTTAGCACAGTTTTCACTGGAGGGTAAGAGGCAAAGGGTTTATCTTATAGAGGTTTATAAAATCATGGAGTTGCGAACTGTGAGAAAGGCTGTCAAAGAATACAATGGGATATAGATTAGCTACAGAAATGGGTGGAGAATGGCAATTGGAGTTCAATCGGAGCAGGTGGGAGATTAATTTAATTTGGCACCATATTCGGCACAGATAAAGTGGGCAAAAAGGGCCTGTTTCTGTGCTGTATTGGTGTACGTTTTATATGAAGGACACATATAAGGTGAATAGTCACAGTCTTTTCCCCTGGGTAGGGAAATCTAAACCTTGAGGTCTGGCCCAACCTGCTGCATTTGGCCCATATCCCTCTAAACCTTTCCTATCCATGTACCTGCCCAAATGTCTTTTAAATGTTGTAATAGCACCTGCCTCAACATATCTCCCTTGGCAGTTTGTTTCATGTACACACCACCCTCTGTGTCTCAATTTCCTATTAAATCTTTCCCCTCTCATCTTAAACCTATGTCCCATCGATCTTGATCTCCCTACTCTGGGTAAAGAGCAGGGAGCATTCACTCTATGTATTCCCTCATGGATTTTATACACCTCGATAAGATCACCCCTTACCTTCTTGTGCTCCAAGGAAATAAGCCCTAACCTGCCTAAACTTACCCTATAACACAGGACTTTAAGTCTGCTACAGGCAACATCCTTGTATATCTTCCCTGTACTCTTTCCAGCTTAACAATATCCTTCCTATAGCATGGTGATTAAAACTGAACACAATACTCCAAATGCCACCTCACCACCATCTTATACAATTGGAACATAACATCCTAACCTCTAGACTCAATAGACACAAAATGCTGGAGTAACTCAGCGCGACAGGCAGCATCTCTGGAGTTAAGGGATGGGTGATGTTTTGCGTTGAGACCCTTCTTCAGGCTGAGAGTCAGGGAAAGGGAAATGAGACATATATAACAAATGTAGAGAGATGTAGAACAAATAAATGAAAGATATGCTAAAAAGTCACGACGATAAAGGAAATAGACCACCTGTTTGCTAGGTGAGAACGAGAAGCTGGTGCGACAGGTGGGGGAGGGATGGAGATAGAGGGAGTGCAGGGGTTACTTGAAGTTAGAGAAATCAATATTCATACCACTTGGTTGTAAGCTGCCCAAGCGAAGTATGAGATGCTGTTCCTTCAATTTTCATTTAGCCTCACTCTGACGATGGAGGAGACCTGGGGCAGAAAGATCAGTGTGGGAATGAGAAGGGGAAGTGTTTGGCAACCGGGAGATCAGGTAGGCCCAGGAGGTCTAAATGAAGGTGTTCAACGAAACGATCGTCCATTCTACGTTTGGTCTCACTGAGTCTCTATACTCAATATCCTGGCCAATTTACAAAAAGCCTTCTTGACCACACTATGATGCCACTTTTAGAGAACCAGCACGCCTAGATCTCTCTGCTTTAGAAGCACCCCAGGTGCTGCCCTGGTATGACCTCCTAAAATGCAACACCTTGCACTTATCTGAATTAAACTTCATTAACAATTCCTCAGCCCTCTTGCCCAGCTGTTGATCCTGCTATAAGTTTTGATAACTATCTTCACGATATATGATACCACCCACTATAGTGTCATCAGCAAATTTACCAATCATGCCTCGTGCATTCTCATTCAAATCATTGATATAAACCACAAACAACAATGGGCCCAACACCGATCCCCAAGGCACACCACTAATCACAGGCCTGCAGTCCATGAAACAACCCTCCGCTATTACCCTCTTCTTCCTTCTATGAAACTAATTCCCTCTCCAGTTGGCTAGTTAGGAAATAGGAGAGAAAAATAAGAGCATAGTTGATTCTTTCACGACAGAGGGACACGACCATTCGCAATGTCATCTGTGGCCACTCAGGGAATTTCAAATCGGCTCTCATTATTTTGTCCGGATTATAAGGACGGATGGCCATCAGTTGTCAGAAAATCGGTGTTCAACCTGTATCTAAAAAAGCAAGGAACACTTTGTGTAGGTCTTCAGCAAGGAAGTGAATGCTGACAAAATCAGTAGAAGCAATGGTAGAGAAAAGGGAGGGGAATGAACATGAGCAGGAACTGCAAAGGCAAACTATGTGTAAAAGTAAGACACCTCGTCCAGACTATATGCACCATTGGCTGCTTAAATGGGTTGAAGATTGATGAAGGACTTGCCACAATTTTCCAATCTCCCTTTGGCACAGAGGCACTGCCAAAGGATCAAATTTTGCAAACCAGATACCTTGCTATTTGTGTTCTCCTGACACAATATTCCACCACTCACCCATAACCCCCAACTGCACAGGTTTGGCCCATTTCCTCTCATCCCCCTGCACTCCCTCCCCTTCTTCACCCTCCCTCTTCTTTCTCCTCTCCTCCTCCCCTTCCCCACTCCCTCCCTCACCTCTCCCTCCCTCTCCTTTCCCCTACCCTCAGTCACTCCCTGCTTCCCTCCATAACCCCTCTCCCCTCCCTACCCCCTCCTCTCTCTCTCTCTGTTTAAATAATATCAAACAACCTCTGCCATTCAACTTGCCCTGCATTTTTTTTAAGTGAAAAGTGAAATTTTTACATTTTAAAATGTGAATAACTTGTTAAATATAACATCAATCTGAACGAAACTTGGCTAATGTGCACCACAGGACAATTGTGAGTAAGGTGGGGCAAAAATTAACTAGACCAAGTTCCACCACTCACCCATAAAAATTAACTAGACCAAAATTCCACCACTCACCCATAACCCCCAACTGCGCAGGCGTGGCTCATTTCCCCTCATCCCCCAGCCTGCCCACCCCCTCTTCACCCTCCCTCTTCTTTTTCCCCTCCCCCACTCCCTCCCTCACCTCTCCCTCCCTCTCCTTTCCCCTACCCTCACCTCTCCCTCCCTCTCCTTTCCCCTACCCTCAGTCACTCCCTGCTTCCCTCCATAACCCCTCTCCCTCTCTCTGTTTAAATAACATTAAACAACCTCTGCAATTCGAATTGCCCTGCATTTTTTTTAGTGAAAAGTGAAAATTTTACAGTTTAAAATGAGAATAACTTGTTAAAAATAACATCAATCTGAACGAAACTTGGCTAATGTACACCGCAGGACAATTGTAAGTAAGGTGGGGCAAATCTTGTAGCACTATCATGTACTGTAATCACACTCACAGATACACAAGATGAGGTCGGGGGAGAGGGGGGTGTCATCGGTGCTCACCCTGAAGACAGGCACCTCCTGGATCCAATCATCCCCATTCCCCGCACATGGAAAATTCTGGAGTTTACGAAGGCACGTGGGGGGAGGGGGGGGGGGCAATCACTTCCCCCCATCTCACCCCCGCAAAAGGAAAATTCTGGAATTTCTTCTTGTAAATGAAAGCTCTCCTGAATTCCACCCCCCTCATGCTAAATTGTGTGTGTGTGGGGGGGGGGGGGGGGGGGGGGGGGGGGGGGTGTTATATGAGGACCTCCTCCCCATCCCATCCTATGGAGTCCTTGTAATAATAATGGCCTCACACCATGTCAGGTTATATAGAGTTTATTAGGAATAGGCAACTACAAGTTCTCACTTAAGAGTTCACTTTTAGACTAACAGAGTGCAGTAGACCGCGACGCTAACAAGCTAGTGGGCGTAACTGCAAATGCATGACTCATAGCATGAGCCACTAATCTACATCCCCCCACTTAAAGAATCAATAACAATATATACCCATAACTAAGCAAAGCAAATATCACAACCGATGACAAACGTGTGTAAAGTCAAACATAGGCCGGATACTTCATGACCGGCCTGCAAACGCGATCGGCACGTGTACGATAGAGGCCATCTCCATTCTTTTTCTCCTAAGGCAGAGCTGGTGATTTCACCGCCGTGGGGCAGTGGACCAACGCCTCTGGAATCGAAGCAGGAGACTGTGGCGCAGGCGAAGATTGAACAGACAGAGGAACTGTCACTGACATGGATTGTTGTGCTGGCAAGAGCACGCGAGGATCACTAGATGCAGATTGAAATGAACTTGTACGATCCAGATAATAAGGAGGAGGGATTGGCTCCTTCACAGGCAGAGGATGTTGTCTGTTACGTTGGTAAATGCCGCCATCGGCTCTAACAATGTACGAGCGTGGCTCCGAAGGTGGACCAGAAATAACCCCAATACGGTCATGGCCTTTGTCATTCTGCAAGCGGACCACCTGTCCTTTGGGCAATGACGGCAGAGGCCTGCTCGTCTTGTCGAACCATTTCTTTTGAACGTCACGCTTCTGTTGCAGCCTGGATTGAATCTCTTCAGGAGGAAAGACATGTGGGATTAACGTTTGCTCTGCTACGGGCAACAGGGTATTGGTCACAGACAGGGCACACAGACAGACAGACATAGAAACAAACAAGATGAGTTTTAGTTATACAAGTGGGACTCGTTGGGTACCTGTCACACTAATGGAACTACTGGGATTTCAACAATCTTGCTGGCAATGAATAGAGTTCATCTCTTCATATGCACAAAAATCTACTGTGCAATATATTTGATGCATTTTAGTGGTTGACATAATGGAGTGAAAACTCTTGCTAATATCCTTAGATTCTATTATCATTTGCCTTTATGTCAGATTGGCATCATGCACTCTGGATTCTTCTTGCGGATAGCGTGCACAGCCAAAATTGTAGGACAACTTGTTCTATTTGATCTTATTTGATTGTGCATGCCAGGTTGATTGCATTCATTGAAACAGGGCAGACCATGTCAAGGTTGCAATCTCCCACCCCCACTCTGGATTGAAATAGTAGCTGTGATCTTGAAGTAATGACTCATCTAAGCACTCTGTTTGTAAGCAATTAGGCATGGTGAGCACTAATGCCGTCCAACCCACGCTGTTAACTCAGATTTCCGTTCCAAAAGGCTGTTCCAAAAGACAGATCAAAAGATCAGAAGGCTGATCAGGATTATTCGAGTTGCAAATTAAGTTTTCTCAATTAGCTGGCTGCTGTCAACAAAACCAGTTCTGCAAGAGATAATCATGGTCACAACGCAGAAACAGTCTTCTCAGCCCATCATGTTTATGTCCACCATCAATTAACTATCTATACTTATACCAGGGCTTGGTCCTCAACCTAGCTTCACAGAAGTGATGTACACAGATAAAGATGAAGCGCCAGAAATCATCAACCATGTGAAAACAAGGAGCTAGAGCTCAGGACTTAAAAAAAAACAAAAGTGCACACAGAAAAATACATTAAAAGTATTGGGAAGAGTTATAGGGTGAGGTATTAAATGAACACCCCAAAATATTTTATGGGAACTGTTAAAAGGTAGCTAATTTGTATTCAATATCTTTGTCACATTTGAACTAAGATGAACATTCACAAAATCAAATCATCCCTTCTAATGCCCACATCTGGGTGAACAGCTGGTCAGATGACCGTGGAAATGTGTGGTGAACAAGGGAGCAGGTGAGAATTTGTAACACAGGGTTGCTAGATATAAACTTCTGAAGGAATGCAGCAGATGGAAGGAAATGGCCGATGTTGTTTTGGGTCGGAATCCTTCTTCATCGACACAAATTTCTCTCCATAAACAAATTTCAGTTTAGTTTATTGTCACGTGTACGGAGGTACAGTGAAAAGCGATTCTTGCATGCTAACCAGTCAGCAGTAAGACAATACATGATTACAATTGATCCATTTCCAGTGTATAGACAAGAGAATAACATCACCTGTCAACCCCTCCTCACCTGGATCGTGTGCCAGCTCTTGCCTCATCTCTCTCCCTCACTTCTTTCAACTGGCAATCTCCCCTCTCCCCTTTCAGTCCAGATGAAGGGTCCTCACCCAAGATATCATATGTCCATTTACTTCCACAAATGCTGCCTGACTGTCTGAATTCCTCCAGCAGTTTTATTTTTGCTCCAGATTCCAGTATCTGCTATCTCTAGTATCGCAATTGTTAGGGAAGAAGATCATTCCAGGGAACATGTTGTGCCTCTTTGAGAGACCACCAAGTTTAATCTTCTCCTACACCTGGCAGTCACTTCAAGAAGTTGTTGTTAATGTTCTGGTGAACTGTTTCCACAGGGAAATTAGAGTCCCGGATGTCTTGGATAAGATACAGAGATTGGCTTTCTCAGATGTGGAAATGGATCATGGGGTCCGAGGACGTGTTGTAATAGCAGGAGCATGTGAACAAGGCCCCAGTGAGTGGGTAAGCAGTATAGGAATCAAGACATCAGTGAGTGCTAAAGGAGCATCTGGGACCCTTATGTATCAGGGGGAACACAATGCCAGAGTCCAGGTGAGTGGAATGAGAATGGGACCAACATTATTTGGTGAACTAGAAGCTAAACCATTGGGATTTTGGGGTGTTTTATAGCAGACTATCAGAGCTTTACTGTATATAAATTACCCGCCCATAACAATTGACATCCATTTGTTCTGCCGTCATTAATGACGCTTGTCCCTTACCTTCACCATAAAACAGGTTGTTGTGACTGTGGCTGAGAACTACCTCAACACCTCCATCTCCTTTCTTCTGACTCTTCTACAAAGTTCCTCTTGCAGTCAGTTTTATGGTTACACATCTCAGCTTCCCTGGCTTGGATTTTAATTGGCATATGTCACTGTTGAGACACTTTCACTGTGTTATATAAATTAACTGTGTTATATAAATGTCCATTTCTGTTGTTTAGCTACTGAGTAATATTAACTGGGCTTTGTTTTTCCTTTAAAACATCTTTTTGGCACTTTCTCTCAAGTTTGAAGATGACGTATTTTCACTCCCATTCTGTGTGTTCTAAGGTGACTGATGTGGCCGATGCACTTTCTGCAGCTTTTATCACAGGACCTGGTGACATGCTCCACAATGTGGTCTCTTCTGCTGCCTCCTAAGAGTGGTGCTTTATTCTGGTCTGACATGGTTCCCATTTAAATCATAGAATAGAAGGATGTGTGGTTCTCTTCTGCTCGTGAAGTAGGTGTGGTGTCGGTAGTGGTCAGAGTAATACACCTTTACCCTGGTAACTTCTATGCACTTACTACTAGTGTTTATTAACCTTTTCTTTATGGTTTAGAGCATTGGTGCAAATTCTCTTATCAATGTGTTAGCAGATGCATTGCAATGCAGAAATGATAATTACCAATCGCACCAAAGCAAGCTAAATTACCTGATGAAAATGCAAGTACTATATATATTTGTCCTGGCTCACAGTAATCCAGCTGCACCACATGAATAGCCATGCTTTGTGCTGCAAGATTAGTAATCGGCTATCTGAGTGTAATTTTCTAGACTGTTGCTTGTTATTGCTGGGAAATGAATCTGTTTACTTTTCAACTAGCCCATTAGGTGGTGCACTTGCCACACTAGTCACCAAAGTATTGTTTAGTTTACAATGCAATGGTATGAACAGTGAATTCTCCAATTTGAAGTAAAACCACTCCTCAACTCCTGTCCTTCCTTTTCAATTGCCCTCCCTCCCTGATACACACACATTTTCTCCACCATTGATCCAAGTCATACTCTTTAGATCTCTCCTGAATATTTACCTCCCATTCTCGAGTCCCATATTTCCATTTTAGCCCACTCTTTCCCCTCTGGACTGTCCTGTTCCACCATATCACTCCTTCTGGCTTTACATTTCACTCCTCCTCTTCTTTACTCATCTGACACCCTCTTGTCTCCTTTTCACCTCTAGCTTTTGTTATTTACTTCACCCATCTGCCAATCATCCCTATAATTCACCAGGCTGTGGTTTACACCCATCTCTCTTTTCCAGCTTTCTCTTCCCAACTCCAATTAGTCTTATGAAGGGCGATGATCTGATACATTGTCTGTCCATTCTCTCCACAGATGCTGCCTGACTGCTGAGTTACTCCAGCACTTTGTTTTTGACCCAAAATATGTTTTCTGTGGCTGAGGAATTTAGAGCTTTAGGAAAGGCTATAAGGCTGAGCTGAGAGGATTTTTTTCAAAGGATGGTAAATCATTAAAATTCTATGGATTGGAGGCCTGTGGAAGTTTAGTCATTGATTGCATTCAAAACTCAGATGCATTTATTTATTTGCTATTAGAAAAATCAAAAGGATATGGGGATAGAGCTGGAAAGTGGTGTAGAGGTAGAGATCACGTGTAATCAGACCACAAATTCAGAAATATACCATGATCCCATGTTGCAAGAACCACAGCTTGCACAAATCCTTATTTTTCTGAATATCAGCAAAGTCCTTTGAGAGTTCTTCAGGATAGTTGATATTTTCAGAATAGCGTGTAAACTAATTTTGCTTTCATCACTTCTAATGAAGCTTTCTCGCTGGTAAAATTAGTTTGACAAACCAAATGTACCTTGTGTCATTAAACCAAGAAGTGTAGCCTAGACAACAAGTATTTGTTCTGACATATGAATGCAATAAAATTAATGGAAGCAGGCAAAACTGATGATGTTTCAACACCACTGACTAGCAATCAGTGAACTCATGAACTATGAGGTCATTACTGCTTAATTATTATTTCACACGAGTAGGAATTGAAGGAAGTGAACTTGGATCAATATAACCACTTGTTTCTTTAACAGTATGCCTACTCATTAATGAAATGACCTTGCAATAACTGGAGTGATTTCAAGTAAGGAGTCATGACAGATATTTCATTTCTATGTACTTGTTTCTGATTGAGGATGACTGGAAAATAAGGTAATTTACACAAACACCTATATAACTTCTCTTCCTGGATTTCTCAACACATGTAGCAATAACAGCTTTATTCACAAAGGCAAACTGCCCAAGGGGACACACTTAACGGAAGCTTGCCAGATGCTTGATTGATTTCAGCAAAAAATATGAATTGTACTTTTGAAACAATAGATCTAATTTAATCTGCTTATTACCTGTGGACCACTTAATATTTGAATGCGAAGTA
Organism: Raja brachyura; assembly: GCA_963514005.1. The sequence continues at coordinate 41,556,735 of OY740798.1, read as the reverse complement.
GGAGAAAAATATGGAGACAGTTAATATTTTATCTCCTGTTCATTGTATTGCTCAGGGTTTATTAATAAACTTTTTAGGTGGAGAGGATACATGCATTCATATCTGGTGCAAGAATGGAAATTCAACACAATAGTTGCGAGGGTTGTTATAGTATTATTTTTCTGTGTCAATGTTAAATTAGTTCATGTGAAAATAAGCGAGTTCGGTATCCCGATAAATGCAAGGAATCATGGGATTGTCAAAGGTCATTCGGGATAAAAAAACGAACACAGTGTTGTATAAATTGTTAACTATTCTACCAAGGAATTAATTTAAAATTCTGTCAATTCAATAGCTTCCTTTCTTGTTCTGCAGTTCACACACTACTTGCGCAGTCCCAGTTCTAGTTCTGTTCATTAATCTGCAAGTATGCAATATTCAAAAAGTTAAAGAATTTATTATTTTCATTTAATCCTCAATGTGTTTGCTACTTGAATAAGAAAATATTACTTGTGTTTGAAACATTTTTTATCTTTATTCATAATTTATGTGTAAATATATATTTAATCTGAGGCAGGCAGCGACTGTATCAGTGCGATGTGGACTGATGCTTTACTTACAGGCGGTGTGAATGTACTGTTAAGGCAAAGATTCATCTCCGAGGTAAACTGAGTACAGGGTTGGCCCTGTGAAGGAGCCGCCAATCCGATATAAGACATTTAACTGTGAAATACCTACCGTTTAGTATTGGATAGGTAGAGTGGAGGGTCTGTGTTGTTACAAGTTTACGGTGGTTGGGTGCATTTCCCCCAGCCAGTTCGTCCACTGCATGTTGACCAGCACAGTTCGCCAGCCCTTGTTAGCAGAAGCTCTTTATGCAGGTGTTACCCAAAGCCCAAAAGTTTTGTGGAGGTTCTGTGTTAGGATCGGGCATGCAGCGAGCTAGTGAGAGGGCTGTCAGATCAGATCAGCCCAGGTTGCCGAGTGGCCGAAGGGCAGATTTTAATGGGTCATTATTAAACTGTTCCGTCTGTGCGTCATCGCCAGCTCTCTCTCTCTCCACCCCATCTGTCGACAAAGTCTGACAGAAAATGCTCCCACTCATGTTATGGGTTGGCTCCGCATTTGCCCACTCGCTGGGGCAGGTGGCGCCTCCTTCAAAGAGAGCGAGAACTGGTCCCGTCTGCTGGGGAGCTGTGACCCACTCCTAAGTGAAGCCTCTAGTTTGGCTGCAGTTCAAATGGCTGCAAATTCTCATAATTATCATGGTCCCCCAACAGTGTGCCTTGAATGGCTGGAACCAACTCCAGAGGTTAAAGCAAAAGCATCTTTATTTAAGCCAACCCACCTCGAAAGTTCAACCAGCCTGTTCGAATCCAATCTGAACTTTTCCAACCTACCTCCCACACAGCATCCATGACCTGGGCATGCACAGTTGTAATACCAAACTCGCTTATTGCGACAGTGGGTTTATTTTAAAATAATTTCATTAGATGTAAAGGGCTTTGAAATGTCTTGGGATTGTGAAGGTGCTTACTTTAAATCATGAAGAATACTCAATAAAACATAAGCCTGAGATGCAGCCTTTCTTAGATTGGAAAATTAAAGACATAAACAGGTCAGGTTGCAAAATGACCTCTTTCAGATTTGTTATTTAAATTCAAAATTGACAACCATTTCAAATCGAAGATAGCTACTGTATTGATTTTGCATATTTTTCACACATATAGAGCTATCTTGCTGATTAAATGAAGGAATTGCTTATTATAATAAAAAAAGATGAATGTGGCATGTTGAATATTGTAATAATTAACAACAAAATATTGCAATAATTAACAAAGCGAGGTTGTCCCCTCGCCATGGTCAAAATCTATCTTTTAACGGAGCAAGCACATTGTGATTACACAATAGTGTTTTCTGTAGGACAACAAAATGTGAGAAACAAATTTGTCGGGCAGCTGCACAGCTGTGCAAAAGCTTACAGTCGGAATCATGGGGAATTTCAAGCATCTGCTGTAAATTGATATATACCAATAACAAAAATGACTAAGAGAAGGAGTCGTTATGGTTTTGGTGAGTCGGATTAGAGTAAATCTCATGTTGTTTTATACGCACATTAACAACTAAAGTGCAACCAGGGATTGGGTAGGACCACTCAAGGATGAAGGGAATTGTGCTGGGAGTTAGGGGATGTAGGTTAGGTATGAAACAACTAGTTTGCATCTATTTTCACCAAGGAGTAGGACATGATTGGTCGGTGGAGGCGCTGCGAGTCGACTGCCCTGTCAGCAGCGTGTTCTGCTTTTCTACATTTCTACCTTTTACATTTTTTTTAAGTGTGTCCAAATGTGTGTTTTGATGTCTCTTGGTGTGTCTTGTGTGGGGGTTGGTGAAGAGAGGTAAGGGGGGAACCGCTTTCAATCGCCGCATTAATGGAGAGGCAACTTTTTCCATGTTGCCTCCCTCGCGGCCTAACACCATGGATTGGTGCGGCCTTTCCCGGAGTCGGGCCCGGAGTTTCAGCAGCGGGCACAGCGTGAACTTTTCATCGCGGAGCAGGTGAGCACTAGCTGGGGTTGCCAGAAGGGAATGCTCCGATCGCTGGCCTGCGGACTGTTACATCCTGAAGCTTAGGTCTGCGGAGCTTCTAGCTGCAGGCGCAGCATCCGAAGCCTGGGACCCCTCGCTAGGAATTTCCAGAGAAGAGCTGTGACCACCAGCCCGTGGCCGATAACATCCTGAAGCCGCGGTCTGTGGAGCTTCTAGCTGCGGGCGTGGCGTGGACTTAACATCCGAAGTGGGGGGGGGGGGGGAAGAGGAGGGGGGGGGGGGAGAGAGAGAGAGAGAGAGAGGTAGGGGGAGAGAGAGGGGTGGGGGAGGCCCGGGCCGAGCCGAGGACTGGAGCCGAGCCGCCGAGCAAACCAGCCAAGTCTTTTGAATCACTGGGAGGAGGGGGGGAGGGGTTGGGGGGGGGGGTGTGACGTCACTCACAGTGTGTGGAAGAAGGGCTCCGAGCGAGCTGAGCAAATCAGCCGAAGAGTCGAGCCAGCCGAGCATACCAGCCGAGCCAGCCAGCCAAGTCTTTTGAATAACCAGTGGGAGTGGGAGTGTTTGGGCAGTTAACATCACTCGCAGCCCATGGAAAAAGGGCGCATGGAGCAGACCCATAGTGACGTCATCAACATTTTCAGTAATAACCCGAGAAATAAAGCGTGAAATTTTCAGATAAGGCAATTTTGGACTCCATGGGAAAGATCTCTACCGGCATATGTAAACATTTTACAGTTATCGCGTTGTTTTTACACGAAGATGTGACAACACACAAACAGATAAACACACACATCCACATCCAAGATCAGTTTTATAAGTATAGAGATGGCTTACTTAGCAACTTATTGTGGAATATGTTTGGGTGGTGATCACTTACAAAGTATCCTGAAAATCATATTTCATTGTAACTGTTGCAAACCAAGAACCGGTTTGCAGTGAGCTGTTTTCAAATAATCATTAAGTTATGCAAATAATAACAGGATAGGCTGCCATATGTTGAAATAGATGCTGAACAAAGTTATGAAGCTTAATCAAAAAAAATGTAAACATTTGGTCACCAAAGTTGTAATTTGTTTAGGTTTCATAGACACCATCTTGTGTAAGGTGCTTTTCCCATAACATATTGGCTTGGTATGTATTTTCTAGCAAGCCAGGAGAATAAAATATCTTCAGTTGGAAATCAAATTAAATTAGTCATTAAATAATTTGAAGTATTACATCATATGACATTACTGGGCTCAACAATAATGAAGCCTGTTGTTTTTACATACACAATGTCAACCGTGAGTTTATGTTGTTTGTAAAATGGTTGGCTAATATCCATTGGGGCCATAACTAAACTTAGCAAAATGTCATTTAAGATCTTTACCAGCTGTCAGGGAAAATATGTTTATTTCTTTCAGATATTTAAAAGAGAACATTGTGAATGAAGAATATTTAAATCATAAGCAGTATGAGTGAATGGAAAGGAGTTTTCTTTATTGCTGTTTAAAGCAAAATAGGAAAGAAAAGTATTACTGGTGAGTAAAAATGAATTTTAGCGTTGGAAATTTGTACATGAGGAATGAATAGGAATGAATTGGGTTAATTGCAATTTCATATACTGGCTTGTTTTTAGTTTTGGACTACAATCATGATCACTCTCAGTACATCATGGCAAGCACCTCCTTGATCCAGCAGGCTATAGATAGATTAAATTCAGTTGCCTTGAATGAATTGCAGATGCTGGTTTATTCCGAAAACAGACACAAAATGCTGCAATAACTCAGAGGATCAGGCAACATCTGTGGAGAAACGGAATTGGTGATGTTTTGGGTTGGAGCCCTTCTTTAGACTATCCGTTCTCACCATCAAGGAGGAAATGAGGACCGTGGTGCCTCTATCGTTGCCTGCCCCACAAAGCGCTGTGCAGTTCAGGTCTGAGGGATGGGGACTTCCTGGCTCAGAAGAGAGAGAGAGGGAGGGAGAGAGAGGGAGGGAGAGGGAGGGAGAGGGAGGGAGAGGGGGAGGGAGAGGGGGAGGGAGAGGGGGAGGGAGAGGGGGAGGGAGAGGGGGAGGGAGAGGGGGAGGGAGAGGGGGAGGGAGAGGGGGAGGGAGAGGGGGAGAGAGAGGGGGAGAGAGAGAGAGTCAGCAGAAGGCGCTGAGGTGGCAGCCGGTTCCGCTGTCCGGTCCCGGCGGCCGCTCGCAGCCACCCGAACTACTGAGTGAGTTGCTGGCATGATCCCCGACCCCATCCTTCTCAACACTCCTGCCCTCCCTGCAACTTTCCCCTGGCAGCCCAGCCAAGTTTTCTACTTTGACCCGGGCCAGACTTCCCATACGATGTCCTTTTACAGCCATTCTACTGAGGGATAGCCAAGTCTATCGTTCTTGGCTAAAGGGCCTGTCCCACTGTACGAGGTAATTCAAGAGCTCTCCCGAGTTGAAAAAAAATCAAACTCGTTGTAAGTACGTAGAATGTACGTAGCGGGTACGTCGGAGCTCAGGACATCGCTTAGCGGCTCGTAATGCTAACGGCAGGTACACGGGAAATGCGGTAAGCTCGAGAAGATTTCTCAATATGTTGAAAAATGTCCACGAGAGCCCCGTGCCTACGAGCGGTTATTACTGTAATTCTGTGAGTTCGAATCAGGGGAAACTCGGGAGAATTTTTGAATTACCTCGTACAGTGGGACAGGCCCTTTACAATCAAACCTTCGGTCTCCAAGACACAGGTAAATTTTTGGAAGTTATTTTAGGGTAAAAAAAAGCATCTTCATTGCTTGTTCCATGCACCCACCATCCTTTGTGTGAAAAAGTTACCCTTCCTATTAAATCTTTTCCCCTTCACCTTGAACCTATGTCCTCTGGTACTCTGGGCAAGATATTCTGTGCATCTATTTGTATACACTCTCAGTACATGCTTGGCAAAGTTATTTTGGTTACATGCAGTAATTAAAAGCATAAATTAGCTCACATAAATTAATCACAGAGTGGATTTTTCTTTTTTATGTACCAATGGCTTGCATTCATAATTGAGAAAACAATGACACTGTTATTTCATGAGGAGCTTTTGGCTACAAGAGGAAAGTATTCAGAGCTGCTGATCAAGTTTACAATTAAGCACCATTCCCTTCACTGACACTAGTCTGTGATTTAGTTTTAATCATCTCACCAGGCTGGGATTGCTCTTGTCAGTTAGAAGTATGCATAAAAGGGGTCCATATTCAACTGATGGTGCTAAACAAAGGGGCAGTGAATAATATTATTTGGTGCCAGGATATGAAGACTTGCTGCTAGTTAAAATTCTCTCTGACAAAATCAGTCCGAAACTTCTGTTTTGCTGTACATTAAAATAATTGGATGGCAAGACAAGCAGAATAAACAGCAATTCAGATTTGGTTCAGATACATGACTGCTCAAACGTTATTGCAGAATTTGAAAGCATGGGACCAGGATGATGGCATCAAGCCACTTAGACCCACTTCTGGTATTGAATGGGACTATCTTAACTCTCACTAGCTGGCTTTACCGCATATTCACTTGCATTTTAATACAGAAATAAATCCCCTTTAAATTGATTGAGATATGATGTACTACATTTTGAGAGGACAAATTCTTCACTTTTACCATCCTTTGCTGACGAACATTCTGAATGGCCTGGCTCCAGATTTTCACATTTTGTCCAGTGAGCTTACTGGACAGTGAAAAAACATTCTGCTTGGCCCAACAATTTAAGATAAATCAAATCCCCTTTAATAAATATTATCAGGTATAGATATATAGTTAATGCAAATATTTCTCATTATCTAAACTCCGGACACCCGATAACATTCTTGTGAATCTGATCAGCCTGGATCAGCAACTAATAATGCTGCTCAGAATTGCCAGCTTTAACAGCAGAAATTCTGGATTCTGAATAAAAGATGAAAGTCCTGAACCACTGCAGTATTGGTGTACCACTTCCAGGACACTGAGCTCCATTGCTAGAATCCTAAAAAACATAGATTTCCGCAGTACCTTGACTGGAAGATGTGCCAGTATTAACCTGGCATGCTTCCAATTAGTAATTATTTTAATGGAGAAAATCAGCTGAAAAGAAAAGGAGGTGCTATTATCCTTTTAACTTAATTGAATTGTTTTTAATCTATTTAATTATATTTAGATTTAAATTTTATTTTTAAGAGCTTATATTTAAATGGTATTTCATTCTAAGCAGTTTTTGATATATTTGAATACATAAACATCACTGTCATTTATATTAATTGTCCAACAGGACATTTAATACTCCATTTAATACTGGACAACACATGGCCAGACGATTAGGAAACTTTTAAAGAGCAACAGAAGATAACTTAAAATGCAATACGGGGAGAAAAGATGAGGTACGAAGGAAAGCTAGCCAAGAAATTAAAGGAGGATAGTAAATGCTTCTTTAGGTATATGAAGAGGAATAAAATAGTTAAGACCAAAGTTAGACCCTTGAAGACTGAAACAAGTGAATTTATTATGGGGAACAAGGAAATGGCAGATGAGTTAAACAGGTACTTTGGATCCGTCTTCACTAGGGAAGACACAATCAATCTCCCTGATGTACTAGTGGCCAGAGGATCTAGGGTGTCAGAGGAACTGAAGGAAATTTACATTAAGCAGGAAATGGTGTTGGGTAGATTGATGGAACTGAAGGCTGATAAATCCCAGGGCCTGATGGTTTGCATCCCAGGGTACTTAAGGAAGTGGCTGTAGAAATCATGGATGCATTGGTGATCATTTTCCAATGTTCTATAGATTCAGGATCAGTTCCTGGTGATTGGAGGATAGCTAATGTTATCACACTTTTTAAGAAAGGCAGGATAGAGAAAACAGGGAATTATAGACCAGTAAGCCTGGAATCGGTGGTGAGGAAGATGCTGGGGTCAATTATAAAAGATGAAATAGCGACACATTTGGAGAGCAGTAGCAGGATAGGTCCGAGTCAGCATGGATTTATGAAGGGGAAATCAGGCTTGACAAATCTTCTGGAATTTTTTGAGGATGTAACTGGGAAAATGGACAAGGGAGAGCCAATGGATATAGTATACCTGGACTTTCAGAAAGCATTTGATAAGGCCCCACATAGGAGATTAGTGGGCAAAATTAGAGCACATGGTATTGGGGGTACGGTGCTGACATGGATAGAAAATTGGTTGGCAGACAGGATTCAAAGAGTAGGGATTAACGGGTCCCTTTCAGAATGGCAGGCAGACTAGTGGGGTACCGCAAGGCTCGGTGCTGGGACCACAGCTATTTACAATATATATTAATGATTTAGATGAAGGAATTAAAAGTAACTTTAGAAAATATGTAGATGACACAAAGCTGGGTGGCAGTGTGAACTGTGAAGAGGATGCTATGAGTATGCAGGGTGACTTGGACAGGTTGGGTGAGTGGGCAGATGCATGGAAGATGCAGTTTAATGTGGATAATTGTGAGGTTATCCACTTTGGTGGCAAAAACAGGTAGGCAGATTATTATCTAATGGTGTCAAGTTGTGAAAAGAGGAAGTACAATGAGATCTGGGGGTCCTTGTTCATTAGTAACTGAAAGTAGGCATGCAGTGATGAAAGCTAATGGCATGTTGGCCTTCAGAACAAGAGAAGTTGAGTATAGGAGCAAAGAGGTCCTTCTGTGGTTGTACAGTGAGACCACACATGGAGTATTGTGTGCCGTTTTCGTCTCCAAATTTGAGGAAGGACATTCTTGCTATTGAGGGAGTGTGTCATTGGTTCACAAGGTTAATTCCCGGGATGGCATGACTGCCATATGTTGATAGAATGGAGCAACTGGGCTTGTATACTTTGGAATTTAGAAGGATGAGAGGGGATCTTATTGAAGCATGTAAGATTATTAAGGGATTGGTCATGCTAGAGGCAGGAAACATGTTCCCGATGTTGTCCAGAACCAGGAACCGCAGTTTAAAAATAAGGGATAGGCCATTTAGAACGGAGATGAGGAAGAACTTTTCACCCAGATAATTGTGAATCTGTGGAATTCTCTGCCTCGGAAGGCAGTGGAGGCCAATTCTCTGGATACTTTCAAGAGAGAGTTAGATAGAACTCTTAAAGATAGCGGAGTCAAGGGATATGGTGAAAAGGGGGGAACTGGTTACTGATTGTGGATGATCAGCCATTATCACATTAAATGGCGGTGCTGGCTCAAATGGCCAAATGGCCTACTCCTGCACCTATTGTCTATTGTCTATAACAGCACAGATTCTGCAGCCATTGCCATCACAGACTTTATCCATTAGTGTGCAGAGGAATACAGAGAAGACAATACATGTGTTTCACACACAATCTGATGTCCATTCACAGATGAAGTCCAAATCCGTAGTGTTCAAGTCAAATCATTCCGAGCATTCCACGTAATCTATTTACAACCTTCACAAAGCCATCAAGGATATGAAGAGGAAATTTAAGACCAACTGGAATCCCAACAACAGGCCACAAAGTGAAGTCAGGCAGTATTGCTGCTAATGTGTCCCTCCTCGATGACATCAATGTATTGTATGCTCGCTTTAAATAGTAGGCTGGAGGAAAGACATCACTCACCTTGTTAACCTTGGGTGCATCTGTAACAATGGTTATTATAGCAGATACAAGATCGGCCTTCCTGAGAGTGAATGGGTATGCCATTGCCATCACAGACTTTATCCATAAGTGTGTAGAGGAATCCATGTTAAAGAAGACAATACACGTATTCCGCACACATTGTGAGTTCCACGGAGAGCAACTGGACCAGATGGAGCCACTGGCCGCATCCTCGGGACCTGTGCAGATCAGCTGGCAGAGGTATTCACAAACATCTCTAACCTCTCACTTCTGAGGTCACCACCTGCTTCAAGACCACTCTTATCCTGGTGCCAAATAAATTTGAGATAGCCTGCCTTAAAGACTACTCTCCAGTGGCTCTGACATCCATCATCCTCGTGAGACAGGTGATAATGCATATGTCCAGCCTCCCAGTCAGCTTTGATACACTGCAGTTTGTTTACCATAGCAACAGGTTCACATCAAACACCATCCCCTGTCCCTACACTCATCTCCAGAACAAAGGACACCTCAGTCACACTCCCATTTATTGAATATAGCTCTGCTTCAACACCATAATCCCATCCAAATTCATTACCAAACTCTCCGACCTTGGGAAGCAGCACCCCCTCTACCATTGGATCCTTGACTTTCTGACCTACAGACCACTTTCAGTGTGGATAGGCTAAACCATCCTGAATGGTTAACTTCTGCGCATGCACAGCAGCATCTTATGCACAAGTGCGGCGGCATCCCTGACGGGCAGAAATGTCACTGTTGCGCACGTGCGCGGTAGATTGGGAACACCGTCCAATCAGAGGACGGTGACGTGGGGCTCAGCCGGGACATTGTTTGTTAGGCTGCTGCCATTTTATGTAAGTTAAGGTGATGTACCATGTTCGAAATTAGAAAATTACTGTTTAATTACTTACAGCGTTGTTGTTATTGTTCTGGGCAATACATAACAATTGGCAACGAGGTAAAAAAAAATCATGAATGGCATTTAAAGCTCCTAATCCGTTCTGGCCTGTGGCGATGCTGAGACAAACGCTAGAAGCTTGGCTGCCATGGCAGATGTCCTTCCAGGTCTACATTGAGTTCTTACCGATTTTAACACCAACAACATGTCTGGAGGAAGCGGCTAAGGTCAAGATCCTGTTGGGAGAGCTCGGACAGAGCTATTTTGATGCCCTGTAACTACACAACAAAGCATGTTTTCCCAGTGGTTGTTGGCCTTGGACAACGTGTGGTGGACTAAGACAATGTCTTCCCATTCTCACCAATGCGGCAGATCCCCCCCCCCCCACAATGATTTCATTACCAGATTAACTTTGGTGGTCCAGGAGTGTAAGCAGAAAGACATCACTCCAGGCAAAGTCAAGGAAGCCATGCATATCCAAACTTTGATCATAGGAATCCAGGATGACAAGACCCAGGAGAGTCTCTTTGAAATGCATGTCCTATCCTGAGATGAGGCACGCTCCACAGCTCGTCACTGAGGCAGTCAAGTGGGGCCTTACGCAGGCCAAACCTCCCCAACCACCACTAATCCATACGGTGTTGGAACGAGAGCTACCTCCACAGAGCCTCAACATTTGCTAGCGGTCGTTCCCAGGCAATAGCACATCAGCCCTCATGGATGTGCCATTGCTGCGGTGAAAACCATGTTCGGTGATCCAACAGCATGCATTAAAAGATTGTCTGCTGGTTCTGCCAAAAGGTAGTGTGTCTTGAGAGGGTGTGCTTTATCAAGAAACGCTCCATGGGAAAATGCCCAAGTTCGTCCATCAACCTCACACATGGAGACGTCCGGTACGAAGATTCAAATGCTGTTTTTCAAATCAGTGAGACAGGCAGCCAGAACCAACATCCGTACCTTGTTACACTCACTGTTGATAACCAAACTGTGAAATTTGAGCTTGATATTGGGTCAACCGTCACCTTGGTAACTGAATCATCTTCGCACCAAATTCCTCCACTACAACATCCCAGCTTTTAAGCATTTTCACTCTAAGGTTTGTGATACAGGTCACAAAGTTTACTGTGTAGGAAGGAACTACAGATGCTGGTTTACATCAAAAATAGATACAAAATGCAGGTCAGGCAATATCACTGGAGTAAAGGAACAGCTATTCCTTTTCCACAAATCTCTCTGCCAGACTTTGGACCTTTGTATACAAAGCAACCAACAACATCTCTTTAACCAAGGAGCTGTGGGAGGTTAAATCATTCCCAGTACAGTTCACCTGACCACTAACTGCACTGAAGGCAGGGAAACTTAGTGTTTACTTGCATAATTGTCTATGCGCACAATATGATGTAGACATTTTGTGTACAGCAGAGGTTAGTACAGGGTGAGGGACTAGGGAGTAAATAGCAGGCATGGAAAGTGAGAAAGAATAAATGAGGTGCCAGCTCTCCAGCTACACAAGCATTCAACTGCAGACAACTGGGAAAGGATATCACCCCGGGGGGCCACATGAGTGGCAAGGGTGCCGGGTATAATTAAATTTCTGCGAACACCATAATAAAATGGTAATGAATGTATGTATAGCCTCTGAGAATGTCAGAAGAATTTTGCACAGTTCTTGTTTTAGTCTGAATAAGTTTACTTTGATTAACACTGCAGATGACTCAAAATAAGTGGCAACCAAGATGAGTCAGATGGGTATCCACAGTAAAATACTTAATGCTTTGACAGACCACATAGAAAGCTTGTATACAACATCTAGAATCATGGAAAAATTCAGCCCAATTGCAACAACCTATTTTTTCTCCATTTCCGCACTTGCAGACCTGCATGTCAAGGAGTATCTGATTGCATATCTCTGTTTGCACTGCACCACATTCAGAACCTTCCAGCAGTCCAAGTGCTTCAGAGAAAGTTCTCTGTTCTGCCGTGTTGGCTCTACATCCCAATGTTCAGTGATGTATTTAGTATAGGATTTTGTAGCATCCAGGATTTTTTTTCTTTCTACCAAGTACTCAATTGCTGATTTGACATCCAAAGAAGTGTGTAGGTGGCTCCAAATGCACTAATCTGCAGTTCTTTTTCGATATTGATGCATTTGTAATAAAGTCAGGAAAATGTGAACCCTGTGGTCTACAATCCAACAACAAGATCATTAAATTCTCCAAATTCAGGCAGCATGCTTCTGCTAAGTTCCTTTCTTTCTCCTTATGATCTACCCAGCTCCTCTCACCCACACTTCTTTTCAAATCCCGTGCCCAGCCCCCATCACTGTTTCTTTCCCCCCCCCCCCCCCACACTTACTCCATCGGTCTATCACCCGCACACTCATCCCCACTGTTCCAATCTGCCCACCCCGCCAACCTTAACTGGTTGCAGGTTTCATCGTCCTTTGCAATCAGACGCCATCATCTGCAGCCTTATATTGCCTCCACCAATCACCTCCTAGCATGTGCCACTTTTTCCCTTTCCTCCACCGGCCAATCGACCCCTCCTCATCAGGATTCACATAACACTTGCCAGCTCTTGCCTCACCCGTCCTCCTAACCTCTTTACACTGGCGATCTCCTGACTACTCTTTCAGTCCAGGTGCAGGGTTCCGACCTGGAACGTTGATTGACTGTCCATTTTCCTCCATAGATGCTGTTCGACCTGCTGGGTTTCATCAAACAGATTATTTATGTAATGGGGGAAACATTTTCTCTTTTAAGTTAAGGATGGAATATGAGTAATTTCCATGAAGGCAAAGCACAATTTTAGATGAGGCTTCAGTTTAATATATTCCCACCTTTAACGATGTTTGTTTCATGAGCATGCCCATTATTAGCACTTAATTGCATAGCATTACATCAACACAATTAAAAGATGCTCATATCAGTCAGATTGATTTTCTCATATTAGGTGAAAAGAAAGTTATAATTTTATCCCTTTACACCTGTGTGTTGTGTTTTAATCTATTTGATGGATCAATGTTCCTCGCTTCCACCTCCTGTCCCTGCCCTACAACCTGTATACTCGCCTACACACACACACACAAGCAAACATTCAAGGATGAAGTAATTGTAAATGTCAAGTCTTTACACCAGAAATTAATGAGGTAGTGTGAAACAAGGAATGCATATCCCTGGAGCAACTGAAATGCCCTGTGCCTAAGACTAGGCAGTTAAGATATTCAGACTTGCCCTAATAAGGCAAAAAGCAATAGTTGAGTTAATAACTGAGACATAGAAATATTTCCATTGTTCTTTCTCCCGTTCGGAGCTGAAGCCAATGGGTTGATTGCTCCTTGCAATTCCTTCTTTAGAAAGGTACTCGATTGTTCTTCATTTAACAGCCTGCGCAATGTCTCTGGATAATTTCATTTCATTTTATTATGTAATTTCTCAGGAAACAAACTGGAGCGAGAGGAATTTTAATAATTATCTCAGAAGACAAATGCTTCCTCCTATAACAGTTGTGTGCTCAGTGAGGACTGTCTTTCCGTACTGACAAGATTTATATTTAGTGAATTGAACTAGACTGTGGTGCAGAGATCCTTATCAACAAAGTACCAACTGGGGAACAAAATATTTAAATGCCCCTGATTTTACAACATACTACAGCATATGCTCCCAACTCTGAATGTTATGAGTTCCTTTTCCACTCTGCTACACAACCCCATTTTAATTGGTATATCAGATTATTGAATATATTCTAAGCAGCAATGGGAGGAACAAGCCAAGAAAATCTCTGAATAGGTACATAAATCAGGACTGCAAATTTTGATATTGCATGTCTTTTCACCATCTGCACCATTGGTTGTAAATTATGAATGATGATTGTAACTTGTGAATGCCAGCAGCAGTCCTTTTCAAACATTGTTTTCTACATTTTGCCATGCTTAATAATTACCTTCCATCCTTGTCCAGTTGAGTTGGACTAACAGTCTGATACAACTGAATGCCGTGCTAGGTTGGTGCAGTGATTAGTTAAGAATCAACTGCATTGTTATGAATATATAATCACACATTCCAGATAGGGACACAATTCCTTCCCTAAAATATACTATTAAAGCATTTGTGCTGAGTTGTGGAATTCCGGGTTGAACGCTGGCCAGTGTGTTGTCAACAGTTTCAGTACTGCAGAAGCGCCAGGTTTTCTGAACAGCAAAGCACAGCTCTAGTGGACACCTTTCATAAAGTAAGGTTGGATGCACAGCTATGAATGTTCGGGCTTAAAGACCGAGGGTGCAGTCACTAATCAGCACCTTGTTTGGTGGGGCACTGATGTGACTGCTCTAACGTCTTTAAATTTTGAACTTAATATAATTTATTTGCTTTTGTTTCTTTACCTCGTTTTATATCTCTCTTAGTAGCATATTTTCCTCTAGTTTATCCATTTCCCTTTTCCGTCATTCGCTGTCTCAAGACAGCTTATTTTTAGTTTTGAATAGAACAATTACAGTTGTGGCCTGAAAGTGCAAAGTCACCAAAACAATGCTGTGTGACGCTCCAAGCTCTGTGATCAGTCAGACAATGGTGAGCTATGTTTTTAATATAACTTTGGATGAAAGAGAACCGATTCAGTTGCTGACTGGATATTAATGTCTAATGGCCAATATTGGGAGTTTAAATCCATGCGACAGATTTAATTAAGTCCTCTCCCTTCACTGTGTATAATAATTGTTTATGAGAGATTTGTCAATGCAGCCCCTAAATGCTAGGCAAACTGCTGTAAAACTAAAAGATAGACACAAAATGCTGGAGTATACTCTGGATAGAAGGAATGGGTGATGTTTTGGCTTGTGACCCTTCTTCAGGCTGGGAGTCAGGGCAGAGGGAGACACAGAGATAATGAAGGGTAAAGTGTGAAAACAAGACATCAAAAGAGATAAAGCTTAGGGTATATCACAGAGGGGAGCAGCGGGAGAAGATGTTGCAGAACTCTCGTCAGAGAGAGGAGGAGAACTTCTTCAAAGTAGGCACAACTTGAGGAGATTTTGCAATGGAGCAGACAAAATGTATAAGAAGGAACTGCAGATGGTGGTTTACACCGAAGATAGAAACAAAATGCTGGAGTAACTCAGCAGGACAGTCAGCATCTCTGGATAAACAACGACTTTTTTGTAAAAAGGCAAACTTGTTTCATTTCACAATAAAATATTCAAAAAAACCAAACACAATTTATCATGATGAGTATTGTAAAGACACCTGCAGAAAGGTGATTTCATTAAATCAACCTCTCATTGTAATGTTCAGCTAAATGTAGATTAAAGAGCAACAATTGTTTCAGCCTTTCAAATTTCATTTTAATCTGAACATTTGGTAAAATCTGCACTGACACTTGGAATTTGTTCTCCCTTTGCAATGTGTCATATTTTATTAATCTGCATATGTTCTTAAGTCTTTGCAATTACTTCAGTCTGGATGTGACATCGATGTCATCTCTTACTTCTCCTATTTGAGCTGTGCTGTCGAGTACCTTAACTTACTGACTGCTATTAGAAAGGAAATATGATGATGGTCCCTCTGTGGTTATTATGATTGCTTTCTCCTCCGCACCTCTTCTTCATTGTATGTCTTTGTTCCTTGCTGTCATGTAGTTCCACAGGGGGTTGTCGCCTTTCATTCTCCATTGGCTATCAATGAATCTTAACAGAGAAGGTTGCGCAATATTACAGTTTTCAGCCTTTGTGATGATTTATAACTGACCTGTTAATGTTCTCTCCATATTACTACTTTTACTTATTTTGGTGGTGGATCTCATGGTTGAAGGAGAGGGAGTTGGGTACATTGAGTTATCTGATCATACTAGGCTAATTATTTCCTCCATCTCCAAAGGATTCTGAAGTTAGCTGTAAATTCAGACCTGTTAACCGATTACTTGTTTACTAGTCAACAAATCACTGATTAAAATTGAGACCTTGTTAGTGCAGTGTTATACATACAATAGTATCGCCAACTTTAATCATCTCACTGAGTGCAGTCTGCTTGCATCTCCTCTCTGCAGCAATGCCCTCTTTTATTATAACTTGGAAATTCATTGACTTCTTTGTAAAATAGAGCTAGATAAACACGTGTAGGAAGGAACTGCACCAAAGATGGACACGAAATGCTGGAGTAACTCAGCGGGACAGCCAGCATTTCTGGAGAGAAGTAATGGGTGACATTTCGGGTCGAGACCCTTCTTCAGACTGAGAGTCAGGGGAGAGGGAGTCCAGAGATATGGAAGGATAAAGTGTGAAAATGAGAGATCAAAGCAGATGTGTTAAGGAAATGTAGAATGATTCATTGTTAGCTGAGGGGAAGGTAACAACGAGGCACACAATCAGTAATATTTAATCAGGAGTACAGTAGAACAAGTTGGACAACTAGGATGGGGGAGGGATGGAGAGAGGAAAAGCAAGGATGACTTGAAGTTAGAGAAATCAATTTTATTACTGCTGGTTTGTAAGCTGCCCAAGCAAAATACGAGGTGCTGTTCCTCCAATTTGTGTTGGGCCTCACTCTGACAGTGGAGGAGGCCCGGGACAGACAGTCAGTATGAGAATGGGAGGGGGTTAGTGTTTAGCAAACGGGAGATCATGTAGGCCTAGGCAGACTGAGCAAAGGTAACCTGTGCTTGGTCTCGCTGATATATGGACTACACCTGGAACAGCAGATACAGTAGATGAGGTGGAAAGAGGTGCAAGTGAACCTCTGTCTCATGTAAAAGGACTGAAGGGTTCTTGGACGGAGTCGAGGGAGGAGGTATAGCGACAGGTGTTGCATCTTCTGCGGTTGCTGGGGAAGGTATCTGGGGAGGGGTGGTTTGTGTGGGAAGGGATGAGTTAACCAGGGAGATGCGGAGGGAATGGTCTCTGCAGAAGGTGGAAAGGGGTGGAGATGGGGTTAGTGGTGGGATCCCATTGGCCGAAATTTCGGAGGATTATGTTTTGTACGCGATGGTTGATAGGGTGAAAAGTAAGAACTAAGGGGACTCTGTCCCTGTTCTGACTGGGGGTGAGGTGGAGCAAGAGCACAGCTGCGGGACAACAAGGAGACTGCTGTGAGAGCCTCATCTACGATGGAAGTGGGGAATCCCCATTCCCTAAAGAATGCGGATATCTCGGATGATCTAATTTGGAACACCTCATCTTGAGCGCAAATATGTCGTAAATGGAGGAATTGGGAGTAAGGGATAGAGTCTTTGCAGGAAGCAGGGTGGGAAGAAGTATTGTCTCGATAGCTGTGGGAGTCAGTTGGTTGATAGCCCATCTCCTGCGATGGAGACAATGAGATCAAGAAATGGAAGGGAGATGTTGGAGATTGTCGAAGTGAATTTGAGTGCAGGATGGAAATTAATAGTGAAATTAACGAAGTCCGTGAGTTCTGCATGGGTGCAGGAGGTAGCCCCGATGCAGTCATCAATGTAGCAGAGATAGAAGTAGAGGATTGGACCAGTGTATGCTTGAAACAGGGATTATTTGATGTACTCTACAAAGAGATTGGCATAGCTGGGGCCTATTTGAGTGCCCATGACTATGCCTTGGATTTGGAGGAAGTGGGAGGAATCGAAGGACAAGTTGTTAAGAGTAAGGAGCAGCTACGCTAGGCAAAGGATAGTGTTGGTAGAGGGAAATTGGTTGGTTCTGCGGTCGAGGAAGAAAAGGAGGGCTTTCAGCCCTTCATGATGAGGGATGGAGGTGTAGAGTGACAGAACATCCATAGTAAAGATGAGGGAGTGGGAGTCTGGGGAAAAGGAAGCCATTGAAGAGACGAAGTGGGTGTGAGGCATCTTGGACATAGGTTGGGACGATAGAATAGAGTCAAGGTATGTGGAAATGATTTCAGTGGGGCAGGAGCAAACAGAAATAATGTGTCTGCCAGGGCAGTTCTATTTATGAATTTTGGGGAGAAGGTAAAACCGGGCCATGTGGGGCTGGGGAAAGATAAGGTTGGAGGCTGTGGAGGGCAGATAGCTGGAAGTGATAAAATCAGAAATGGTCTTTGAAATTATAGCCTGGACTAGAAGACTATTTTATTCAGTCTAGTCTAAAACTAGACTGAGTAAAATATTCTCAAATGTTTCCCCCATCTGTGACAAATGTCTAACTCAAAATGCCACTATAGCACATTCCTTTGTCTCTTGTATAAAACTGTATAAATTTTGGAGTGAAATTTTTGGAATTTTTACAAAACTATTTAACACAAAATTGAACCCCAATACAGAACAGATTATCTTTGGATCGATGGAAGAGGGAAGTAAACTAACTATATTCCAAGAATCTTTTCTTAATTACGATCTAATAACAGCAAAAAAACATACTCAAATTTTGGAAAAACGCAACCACGCCAACATTCAAAATGTGGATTTCAAATATGTCTGAAACGCTTCATCTTAGGAGAAATGAGATTTCTCCTCCTAGGCAAAGTAGACCAATTCTCAAAGACTTGGTCTCCTTTTATCAACTTTTTGCAAGGATATGCTGCAACATAACATAACCTCAGAAATTAAATGGTTTAGAACCGGGTGACGGATGGGCAAAAATACGAAATAGGTAGATCTCTCCTAATCTCTCTTTTCCTTACTTTCTCCTTCTATTTCAATCTTTTCAGCTTCTCTTCTATGTCCTTTATTTCTTTTGCTATCTGTTTCTACTCGCTTGTCTATCTATTCCGACAATCTTTATTTCTTTTTTCTTTCACTGTTCTTTTATTATTAAATCAAAAATACAAATTTGTACAAGAATGGAAATATGTATGTATGTATGTATTAGGTACTCAAGTACCACACTATTGTACTGACTTCTAACAAAAATAAACAAAAAAAATAAAAAAAGAAATTATAGCCTGGTACTCATCTATGGGGTCATGGTACAAGGATAAGTAGTCAAGGTGTCCGAGAGCTAGCGCCTGGCCCCAACACGTTGCCGGTGCTGAAATAGCACAGTGTGGTATGCAAGAGTCATTGTAGGAAATTGAAACGGAGAGCTAGAAAAAAATGTTGACAAAGTTGCATTAGTCTGTTCTCACAAAACACAAGCTCAGATACTGACACATGAGGTAAAGGAGAGTAGGTTAGAGGAGCATGAGAGATGAAGAAGGGCACCTATTGTGCAAACTGGCTGAAAGGCTCAGGTGAGTGACCCAACATGAACATTTTCTGGAAAAGGTTAGTGGGAATGCACACAATGCTTGGATGTAATTTCTGAATGTCATGTCAGATTGCATCCAACCAATATCAAGCAACAAGGAGAAGTCTTTCTACAATATTATACAGCAATAATGTCAAGCCTAGAAAGCATCTCTTCCGCAGGAGATAGACTCAAAATGCTGGAGTAATTCAGCGGGTCAAGCAGCATCTCTGGGAAATGGAATGGGTGACGTCTCAGGTCCAGTCCCTTCATTAGACTTCAGTTTAATGAAGGTTCTCAACCCGAAATGTCACCCATTCATTTTATCCAGAGATGCTGCCTGACTCGCTGAGTTACTCTAGAATTTTGTGTCTATGTTCAGTGTAAACCAGCACCTACAGTTCCTACTTCCACTCAGGGGAAGATACGCATGTCTGAGCCAGCTAGCACTGACACTCCTTCACTGCATCATCTGTGAGATTGGGTTAAAACTCCCATGAAGGCACAGTTGGGAACCGCACACAGCTCTCATCTCGTTTGAGATTTAGATTGACCTCGTTAAAACTTGGCTCACTGTCTACCAGCAGATGTAGAGAGCTGCCTCCTAAGAAAACACTTTAGGCAACAGGAAGAATGCAACAGTTTATTTAGTCTTTGGGCCTTGCATTGGGTCTGGACAAACAATGCCCACTTCCCCTCCCCAGCTTATTTGCTAGACTGCATCTATTCATGGTGGAGTGAAGTGTCTCCAAATCTGGACAAATCTGAGTTAATCATGGCCATTCAGCCTGAATATTTATTTCCAAAAAAACAATTGCTGGAGAAAATCAGCAGGTAAAGCAGTTTCTGTGGAGGGAAATGGACAAATGATGTTTGGGATTAGGACCCTTCTTCAGACTGATGAAGAAATATCCCAACTGACAAGAAAGTCTGTGTGTCTCCATGACCATTTCAGTCCCTGCTTCTTGTGACCTGGAGGGAGCCATAGGAGAAGGGACACACACGAGGTTAGGGCAGTAAACTCTACATATAATCAAGAAACACCAGGATGATACTTAATATGCTTGTTATGTTTCATTTGCATGAGTATTTTAATTGCATTAATTTTGTAAGTTTACTTTGAAGTTAACATTTTATTGGTATTGTTACACAAAATCCTTTTTCTTAAGAAACTCTAAGGAGTCCTGACAAGCAAAGTAGTTGAGTATGCTTGAGTTGTCTCACCCGTGAGAGATGAATTTGTAACTTTGCCAAAGATCCTGATTGGAAGATAGGGAATTGTGAAGTCATTCTGAGACAGATACCAAGGGTAATAACTACTTCTCTTTATTAAATAAACGGCAGTTTTGCAGATTCGGTGGGAGTAATGCTGTCCATATAGCTAGAGTGTTCAGTGGCAGCGATTAGAAGGTCTTTTAGCAAGCTTAATGTTGTGCGGTCTTGGATCTTCCGCATTAACAAGTTTATCCTCTCTGATCCTGATCCTGAAGTGTTGAAGAACAAAAAAGCAGGAAGCAGAAATGGTTGCTCATTCCATGAGTAAGTCTTGATAAACATAGCAGAATTACATGAAACTTAAGTACCAGAGAAAGAAAGCTCCAAATTGCCTTGGCTTACAGTACTTTGTAGATATGTTAAGGCACGGCCATTATCTTTGCCTTCAGTTCGTGTTTCAAGATTTAATTAAGTTAGACACAAAAGCTGGAGTAAAAAGACTTAGTGGTACAATTCCTACTGGACATTTGTTGGCTCATGCCCTGTTGCAGATTCTTCTTACAGCCTCTTGACTTGATTAACAGAGAAGCAATGCCACATAGCTGTTGTATTGTTGCTTTTCCATGCATGGAGGCTTATTTATGAGGCAGTGATGAAGAGCTAAAAATGTTGTGTATGGAATGCACTTCTATGGCTCTGTGTTAACCAAATAACTTGCAAAGAAGATTTGTGAGGGTGTAATCAGGACTGGACTTTGAGTTTTAAGGTGGCTGGATAGGGTAGGACTTTTTTCTTGTAGTGTTGGAGGCTGATGGGTGACCTTATCAAGGTTTGTAAAATCATAGGCGGTGCAGGCTCGAAGGGCCGAATGGCCTACTCCTGCACCTAATTT
Source organism: Raja brachyura (assembly GCA_963514005.1). The sequence continues at coordinate 41,535,487 of OY740798.1, read as the reverse complement.
CTATAGGTGGCATAGAAAAAGTGAATTCCATCCAAGGTTATTGCCAGTTGAGTCAAGTTGTGCAACTCTTTCTCTGAGCCTAATATTTATTTTCAGTTATGCTTTGATCTTACTAATAACTCCCAGCAACATAGTTAATTAAATCTGTAATTGACACCACTGTGATTGTGGGATGGAATCCCAACTTTCGATTTACCATTGGATCTGCAGATCTTCCAAACAATGAAGGTTCATGTTGAATTTCTGGAAAACACAGACCAAATCCTACATCACAGGAGCCAATTCTTGTTATACTTAAGTGATTAAATTTAGTGACCTCAGTGAGAAGGCAAAGCCTATTGTGGATTGAGAAAACATTGGGGTTTAAAAGTGAAGATTTATACTGGCAGGAAACACAAGGTGTACAAAGCAGCACTGATACCTACGTTCCTATACGCTTCTGAGACCTGAACTGCCTGCAGCAAGGTTTCAAGGTCAGTTTATTGTCACATGTACCAATTAAGGTACAGTGAAATTCGAATGACCATACAGACATACTAAAAAAAAGCAACAAGACCCACAACTACATAAAAGTTAACATAAACATCCACCACAGTGGATCCCCCACGTTCCTCACTGTGATGGAAGGCAATGAAGTCCAATCTTCTTCCACTTTTATTCTCCAGCAGTCCGGACAGTTGAACCATCCGCAGTTGGGGCGATTGAAGCTCCCGCATCCGGCGGTCGAAGCCTTAGCGTCGGGGTGATCGAAGCTCCCGTGTCGGGGCAGTCGAAGCTCCAGTGACTTGAGTTCCCAAAGTCGGTCCATGATGTTAAAGTCCCACAGACCCCCGCAGTGGAGCTCAGAGGTCAAACTCAGTGGCAAAAGGATCGCGAAATCCGTGATGATAATGTCTGCAGGCATTTGTGGTGGAGGTCTTGAAATCGGTGTGCAGCAGATGCCGCCAACTCCTCCATGTTAGGCCGCAGTGCGGACCGAGATACGATACGGAATTAAACAAAATTTAAAAATCTCATCTCCATCAAGCTAAGAGATTAGAAAAAGTTTCCTCCAACTCCCAACCCCCCACATAAAACAAGCTAAAGAACACTAAAAACGTACATTTAATACATACAAACAAACAACAAAAGAATGAAGGGACAGACAGACTGTTGGCGAGACAGCCATTGCTGGTGCCACCCGGCAGATATCCCGACTGAGAAATGCCGCCAATGCAGTCTTCACAAAATCCTCCAAATGCACTGACAGGAGAGGCAGATCAACTTCAGTCTCCTCAGCAAAGCTTGCAGCCCCAGCAATGAAGGACTAATAATCCTCAGCTGCCTACATTAAACAGTCCATCTAATTGCCATGCCTGCTACCAAGCTGCTGAAATAGACACCCAGTACCATGTGAAAATAAAAATAAAGACAAAAAATATAGAAACACTCAGCAGGTCAGACCACATCTGTGAGGAAAGAAACAGTTAATGTTTCATGTTGGAAAGCCTTCTTGTTGTGACCAAGAGTCTTTCAACTGAAACATTAACTCTGTTTCTGCTCATACAGGAGCAGGCTGCCCTTCAAATTATTTCTAGTAATTTTGCTTTTACTGTGTACCACCAACCTGTGTCATGGGAAGACATTATCAGCTGGACATACAAAAATACTTGGGTGTACATAGAACAGTACTGGATAGGGACAAACCCTTCAGACCAAGGTGTCAATGTCAGACATGATGCCAAATTTAAACTAATCCCTTCTGCGTGTATGTGATCCATATCTCTCCATTCATAGAAACATAAAACAAATAGGTGTAGGAGTAGGCCATCCAGCCCTTCGAGCCAGCACCGCCATTCAATATGATCATGGCTGATCATCTAAAATCAGTACCCCATTCCTGCTCTTTCCCTGTATTCCTTGATTCCTTTGGCCTTAAGAGCTAAATCACTCTTGAAAACATCCAGTGAATTAGCCTCCACTGTCTTCTGTTGCTGAGAATTCCACAGATTCACACTTTCTAGGTGAATTTATTTTTCCTCATCTCAGTCCTAAATGGCCTACCCCTTATTCTTAAACTGTGACCCCTGGTTCTGGACTCCCCCAACATCAGGAACATTTTTTTCTCCATCTAGCCTGTCCAATCCCTTAAGAATATGATATGTTCCTTTTAGTTCCCCTCTCATCCTTCTAAATTGCAGTGAATACAAGCCCAGTCGACCCATTCTTTCACCATATGTCAGTCATGCCATCCCGGGAATTAACATGGTGAACCTACGCTGCACTCCCTCAATAGCAATAATGTCCTTCTTCAAACTAGGAGACCAAAATTGCACACAATATTCCAGGTGCAGCCTATCCAGGGCCCTGTACAACTGCAGCAGGACCTCCTTGCTTCTAAACTCAAATCCTCTTGCAATGAAGGCCAACATGCCATTAGCTTTCTTTATTGCCTGCTGTACCTGCATGCTTACTTTCAGTGACTGACGTTCAAGCACACCCAGGTCCGGTGTACCTCCCCTTTTCCTAATCTGATACCATTCAGATAAGAATCTGCCTGTTCTTGCCACCAAAGTGGATAACCTCACATTTATCCACATTATACTGCATCTGTCATGCATCTGCCGCTCACCTATCCAAGTCACCTTGCAGCTTCATAGCATCCTCATCACAGTCCACACTGCCACCGAGCTTTGTGTCATCTGCAAAAACTTGGAGATGTCACATTCAATTCCCTCGTCTAAACTGTTAATATATATTGTAAATAACTGGGGTCCCAACATCTAGCTTTGCGGCACCCCACTAGTCGCTTCCTGTCATTTTGAAAAGTGCCCATTAATTCCTATTCTTTGCTTTATGTCTGCCAACCAATTGTCTGTCCATGCCAATACCCTACCCCCTATACCATGTGCTCTAATTTTGCATACTAATCTCTCGTGTGGGACTGTCAAAGGCTTTTTGAAAGTCTAGATACACTACTTACACTGGCTCTCCCTTATCCATTCAACTTGGTACCTCAAAAAATTGCATAAGATTAGTTAAGCATGATTTCCCCTTCATAAATCCATGCTGACTTCGACCGATCCTGTCACTGCTTTCCAAATGCGCTGCTATAACATCTATAACAATTGACTCAAGCATCTTCCCCACTACCGAAGTAAAGCTAAATTTCCCTGTTTTCTCTCTGCCTCCTTTCTTAAAAAATGGAGTTACATTGGCTACCCTCCAATCCACAGGAACTGATCCAGAGTCAAGAGAACATTGGAAAATGATCACCAATGCATCCACGGTCGCTAGGCCCACCTCTTTGTGTATTCTGGGATGCAGACCACCAGGTCCTGGGGATTTATCTGCCCACAGTCACAACAGTTTACAAAACACCATTTACTGACTAATGTGGATTTCTTTCAGTCCACTAGATCCTCGGTCCCCTGGTATTTTTGGGAGAATGTTTGTGTCTTCCTTGTGACAAAACCAAAGTACTTGTTTAACTGTTCTGCCATTTCCTTGTTTCCCATTATAAATTCATCTCTCTATGATTGTAAGGCTCTTACATTTGTCTTCACTAATCTTTTATTTTAAGTACATAATGAAAAGTTTAGTCAGTTTTTATATTCCCCACAAGCTTTCTTTCATTCTCTCCCCCCCCCCGCCTCCCTCTTAATTAACCCCTTTGTCTTCCTCTGTTGAGTTCTACATTTCTCCCAGTCCTCTGGTTTGCTGCTTCCGCTGGCCAATTTATATGCCTCTTCCTTGGATTTAACACTATCCTTGATTTCCCTCATTAGCCACAGTTGAGTTGCCTTCCCCATTTTCTTTTATCGCCAGCCAGGGATGAACAATTTTTGGAGTTCATCCATGCGGTCTTTAAATCTTTGCCATTGCATCTCCACCGTCAACCCTTTAAGTATAATTTGCCAGTTTATCCTATACCTTCCAAGTTTCCTTTCCTAGTCCCAGAATTAACCATGTAACCATTAACCACCTCCATCCTAATGTTGAATTCCACCATATTATGGTTGCCCAAGGGGCTCTGCACAACAAGATTGCTAACTAATCCTTTCTCTTTACACAATACCCAGTCTAGGATGGCCTGTACTCTAGTCGGGTCTTTTACATATTGGTTTAAAAAACCATCCCGTATACATTCCAGGAATCCTCCTCCTCAGCGCTGCTACCAATTGGGTTGGCCCAATTTACATGTAGATTAAAGTCACCCACGATAACTGCTGGACATTTGCTACATGCATCCTTAATTTCCTTCCTGATGTTATCACCAACCTCCCTACTGCTGTTTGGTGGTCTGTATACAACTCCAACAGCGTTTTCTGCCCTTGGCTATTTCCCTGGATATTTAGTGTTAAAGAAGGAACTGCAGATGCTGGAAAATCGAGGGTACACAAAATGCTGGAGAAACTCAGCGGGTGCAGCAGCATCTATGGAGCGAAGGAGACAGGCAATGTTTGCCAAAGAAACGTTGCCTATCTCCTTTGCTCCATTGCTCTGCTGCACCCGCTGAGTTTCTCCAACATTTTGTGTACCCTCCCTGGATATTTATGTGCCTATCTAAAAGTCTATTATATCCACTTCTACCACCTCCTGTGACACTCCATAGAAAACAATCCATGTTTGTCCAACCTCCTTGTAATCCATCCTGCATCCTGGTAAAGATCTTCTGCACCATCTCCAAAGTCTGCACATCCTTCCTGTAATGGGGCAACCAAAACTGCACGCAATACTCCAAATGCAGCCTAATATAAGTCTTGTAAAACTGTAACGTCTTTCGGGATCTTTATTTTCGATTATCTGACTGATGAAGGCAAGCATACCATATGTCTTCTTTACCACTATATCTACTTGTATTCCTACTGGGTGTCAACTCCAAGATCCCTTTGTACATCAATGCTGTTGAGGGTCTTGCCATTGACAATGTACTTTCTCCTTACATTTGAGCCTTCAAAGTGCCACACCTCACACTTGCCCAGATTAAACTCACACTGATATTCCTCCATCCATCTCTACAATTGAACTATATTCTACTGTATCCTTTGACAGGTTTCCTCACGGTCCGCAACACCGTCAATTTTCAACTGCTAATTTACTAGCCGACACATCTATACTTTGTCCAAGTCATTTATTTATATCACAAGCAAAAGCACTGATTCATATGAAATATGAAAGTCACAAATCTCTTGCCAAACCTCTGTTTTCTTGGAGTAAGCCAGTTCTGAATCCAACGTGCACTGAAACATTTCCAGTGACTGCTGGGAATCTCTGGCCATTCCTGCTCAAAATGGAGAAGGAGCATTTTGGGGGAGGATTAATAACCTTGAGTCTATGTATAAGATTTAGACAGAAGCCCTGCATAAACAACAGAACAAACACACTCTCTCACCAAATTAATATCTGCCGCCTCCTGCTTCATCTTTGCAGTTGTTGTGGCTCACACATTGGCCTCGTCAACTACCTCAGAGCGTATGAAACACAATGGAAGCAGGTCGCCCTTGATCCCAAGAGACTGGTTACAAAGAAGGCTGCATATCATTGTTTAAATTTTCCTCAATAGTGCAGCGCTGCTATAAGCCATTGGCATACTGCAATGAAGCAAGCGTTAACCTGGGTATAGGAGGCAAAAAATTTGAAGCGTGTAAGAAATATAATTAAATCAATGAATTTGATTCAGAGCAAATACATCTAGAATAAGTTAACTCAGTAAAATCTCTCTGCTGCTTCCAATTACTAAAAATGCTTTTGGCCAAGGATTATTGCTAAACTGCTGACATTTTAGTTCTTTTGTTCAATTTTGGACCTAAAGCCTCACAGCTGGAGTAACTAAACCACTTTCACAAGAAACTAAGTTGATTGCACTGAACATTAGCCAGATTCAAAAAACCTGTTATCAGCACTGATTGCAGTATCTATAGAAACTAGCAACTCACAAAGACAAAGCATGAGTGAATGAATTATTGCTTCCTTACTGGGTCTCAGCAGGAATTTGAGCATTCATATAAGATGGGAGGAAATAGTTTCATACATTTTGGCTGGGGTTCTGCTTCCAGTGGAAAAATTGCAGGAAGAACATCAATTCCATCACAGTGTGCTAGTTTTAAATCAAGAACTTGTTCTTCCATGCACTGACATACTGTGGAAATCTTGTAATTATTTTCAGATGGTAATTTTATTGGATATAATTTTATATATGGTCTGGATTCATAGTTAGCACAGTCAGATATGGTTTGCTTGAGGCAGGGTATGTCTACCTCGTAGAACTTCACTGCAAGAGCTCCTCTGGGATTGTCCTAGTCCAACTGCTTAATCAGTGACTGTGCCGAGGGGAATTTACTGAATTTATTGCACAGTGTTAAACCCAGTTTGCTGTCCCTCAGATCACCAAAGAATTTTGTGCAAAGCAAAAATGTGTCAAACAATGACAATCTCCAAAAAGAGGAAGTCTAACCACACTTCTTTGACAACAAATTTGCATTGTCTTGATTGAATTGGTCATTGTTTGTATCCCAACACATCACTGACTAGAAATGTGAGAAATAGAAATGCTTACAAGAGTTTATCAGCGACAATGTTTCCTGCTGTATATTACTTATCTTTTGATTTTCTAAAACCAGCGCACCAGCAAGAAAATGTAATTCAAGAGTGCGATAAACAACAGGATGACTACAGGAATAACAGCCAAGCACCACACTGTCTCAGGCAAAGCTCCCCAATAGATTTTCAAACCATTCTTCATCTACAACTTTGAATGCCTCTAACACCTATGTGCAAGATGCAATGTGTGGCTAAACCAAAGATCCTTCAACAATATTTACAAACCCCATGAACACTACTGCCTAGGTGGACATAAACAGCAGGTGCTTGGGAAAACCATCACAAAACCTATCTCAAAGTCGCAAGGCTCGGTGCTGGGACCACAGCTATTTACAATATATATTAATGATTTAGATGAAGGGATTACAAGTAACATTAGCCAATTTGTAGATGATACGAAGCTGGGTGGCAGTGTGAACTGTGAGGAGGATGTTATGAGAATGCAGGGTGACTTGGACAGGTTGGGTGATTGGGCAGATGCTTGGCAGACGCCGTTTAATGTGGATAAATGTGAGGCTATCTACTTTGGTAACAAAAACAGGAAGGAAGATTATTATCTAAATCGTGTCAAGTTGGGAAAAGTGGAAGTACAGCAGGATCTGGGGGTCCTTGTTCATCAGTCAATGAAAGTAAGCATGTAGGTACAGCAGGCAGTGAAGAAAGCTAATGGCATGTTGGCCTTCATAACAAGAGGAGTTGAGTATAGGAGCAAAGAGGTCCTTCTCCGGTTGTACAGGACCCTAGTGAGACCACACCTGGAGTATTGTGTGCAGTTTAGGTTTCCAAATTAGAGGAAGGACATTATTGCTATTGAGGGAGTGCAGCGTAGGTTAACAAGGTTAATTCCACGGATGGCGGGACTGTCATATGCTGAGAGAATGGAGCGGCTGGGCTTGTATACTCTGGAATTTAGAAGGATGAGAGGGCGTCTTATTGAAATATATAAGATTATTAAGGGTTTGGATACGCTAGAGGCAGGAAACATGTTCCCGATTTTGGGGGAGTCCAGAAACAGGGGACACTGTTTAAGAATAGGGGGTAAGCCATTTAGAATGGAGATGAGGAAACACCTTTTCAAACAGAGCTGTGAGTCTCAGGAATTCTCTGCCTCAGTGGGCGGTGGAGGCCGGTTCTCTGGAAACTTTCAAGAGAGAGCTAGATAGGGCTCTTGAAGATAGCGGAGTCAGGGGCTATGGGGAGAAGGCAGGGACGGGGTACTGATTGTGGATGATCAGCTATGATCACATTGATTGGCGGTGTTGGCTTGAAGGGCCATATGGCCTACTCCTGCACCTATTGTCTATCCTGGGGCTGGGTCTTTTATTCCAGGACCTATAGGTTTATAAGTTCATGAGAGGAACAGATAAGGCAAATAACCACAATCTTTACCCCTGGTTTGATGGAGGGTAAAACTAGAGGGTACAGGGGAAAGATTTAAAGGAGGCAAGATTTTCACTGAGTGGGTGGTGAGCTAGCTGCCAGAGGAAGTGGAGGAGGTGGTTACAATGACACAATTTAAAAGACACGTGGACATGTACATGAATAGGAAAGATTTGGAGGAATATGGGCCAGGCACAGGCAAGTGGGACCAGAATGGTTAGACATCTTGGTCAGCTTGGACAAGTTGGGCCTGTTTCCAGGCTGTATTAGTTCTATAATTCTATGACTCTATTTAGCATTTTCTTTCATCTTAGCTAGGTCACAATCTGGAACTGTGGTGACTGTACAATAGTAGTACAGTCATCGTTTACACCATAGACACTCAAGGTGGCTCTATTTGACCAAGCAATGGACAACAATAACTAGAACCAATGAATGGATAGTGTCTCAGATCTCCTGCTTGATAGCTGATCCACTGGCTTTTATTAAGCTTTTAACTTAGTGGAAGCTCAGGATTCCCAATAATACCCTGAAGTGTGTCGTTACTTTGAGATGAAACTGCATTTGTGAATTCCCATTGGAGTCTAACAGGGTGGTACAGATCTCCACAGAATCGCCAGCCCTTGGGCTGAGAAATGTGTTCCCTGAGCATGTGGTATCCTAAACCAATAGAAAGAAGCATTCATCCATGGAATGAGAAGTGGATCTCTTCATTTGATTTACATTATAACTTTATGTAATTTAAAGTGTAGTTTTGCATAAATTAAAATATTTAAAATAATTTCAAGTATTTTGTTTTTTTATTAATCCTCATTTTTACATTATTGTGAATGTCAAAAGACATTTGGATCATTTTCCCTGACGACATAGGATCTCAGTGCTGCACTGCACAGCATGGCATTTTGTTGGGTTGCTCCAGTGAGCTCGGAGTTGTCCTCCCAGTCCAAACCTGGCCCCGGCCTCATGCTGGAAGAATTAGCGACCATCAATCTCAGGGCCAGATAAAGTTCTGCCCATACAAATAAAATGATACAAATGTGCCTGAGAGCTGTCAGCATTAATGTCATGTTTAATCAGATATATTCAGAATATTTGACAGTGGCACACAGAGAAAATGCGCTTGTCAGAAAGAAGACAGGAGAGATTATTAATTGCAGTTTAAATAACTGACACGACTCAAAAATAAATATGCAAATACTTTAAAATGGATTGTCATCAGTGTCTTAATTAGTGTTATACTGCTTGGAAATAGTGCTTTCAGCCCAACTCAACCATTCCAATTAGAGTGATCTTGGTAGTGAGTTTTCTGCTCTCTACATCATTAAAGTTATTAGAAATCACAAAGTTATTTATAAACATTAATGTGAACATACAAACAATTATTCAGGAAAAAATCACATGATGCTATGTCAGATTGAACAGGCAATTTATTAATCTTCAGAGACTGGCAATTTTTTAATAGAGATAAATTACAAAGTGACTCTATAGTGAGGAATATAAGCTGTGAAGAAAAATATTTTGTGGAGAATATATCGGTTCACAGGAGAGAAGTACAAAAACTGCCAATAGTATTGAAGCATGGTGTGGAGTCGAGTCGAGGTTATTGTCATATGCACGAGGTACAAGTGCAATTAAATGTTTGCTTGCAGCAGCATCATGTTGATTCCGGTACTTTTACCATTCTCCCCCCCCCCCCCCCCCCCCCCCCCAGACTGGGTCAGTAAAACACTGATTAGAGTATTGGAGTCCAAACCCTTTATTCACCACGAGGCTGATTTCTGATCCACTTACGTGAGCCCTCAGCAGCCTCGCACAGACAAACCAGAAAAGAAAGATATGCGCCAAACAATCGATCTCCTATTCATACAGATATACAGTGGCGGGAAACCAACGGCGAGAAAATACAGTGGGAGGCAACCCTTTAGCCCAATCACAGATAGATAACAGTTGTCAGTACAGAGAAACAAAACAGAAACTTCTTCAGGTGTCCAGACTTGGTGATGACAAATGGGTAACATGATTTCCAGGAATTGGGTCTCCACCCTGTGATGTTACCACCAGTGAAGTCAAGTCTCAACAGTTACCTTCCATTCCCAAAGCACCCCCATCCCTGCATATTCACATTCCCTCCTTTTATCATTCCATGATAATTCTTCATGTTCCCCTTAGTCTGATCTCCTGAGAGCAGTATAATGATCCTTGTGCTTAAATGATTTACTTGGCACATGGACTTTTTCTCCCTCCTTCTGACATACATAATTACATGATCTTTACACACGTATGGTGACATGACAATCATCCATAATTCAGCAGTCCATAATTATGATCAACAATGATGATTGGTAAAGTTGTGCCAGGCTTCCAAGACATCTGACCAGTTGAGTAAGTCTCCACTTCCCCAATTCTTCCTCGCTGTCGTCATCATATTGCAGTGCATCCACTTCACATGGGTGGTTGATTCTCTTGGGGTCCTCACGTCAGCATAGTTTATTTTCATGAATCCAATTGTTACCAATATCCCAAGGTAGATGACACTCAATTTATCTGTACTGGGAAGAGATATCTCAAAGAAAACAAGAGGCTAGAAGTTTAGGTTTTAGGCGCAATACGGACAATGTTACATGGTGAAGGTGGATCCACGCAATTCTCTCTTCCACCTTCGCAGCAGTTTGGGTTGTGAGGAGGACCTGATGAGGTCCTTCCCATCGAGCATCCAGTCCCTTTCTTACCTAATTTTTGACCATCATATAATCACCACGTTCAATTTTAGACGGCGTAGTTAGAGGTGGTAGTTCAATGTACGCTGCTCGTACCCTGGAATGTAAGTCTCTCAATGCCTGGTTAGTGATAAAATATAGTTAGTCATTTCCATTGTCATGTGGTGAAAGTTAACAGCCTTTGGGGTATTCTGGTTCCATGGGGTTCTGAGTGGGCGGCCATATATAATCCCTGCTGGACTCAACCATACCTTCCCTGCTGGGTAGTGCACATCTGGAACAGTGCCACAGGGATTAGTTTAAACCAGCTGGCCACTGTTTCAGCCTGTAATTTGGCTTGTTTGGTTTTTAGTGTTTGATTGGCTTGTTCAACAAGTCCAGCAGCCTGTGGCCGATAAGCACAATGTAATTGCAGTTGGATACCCATTTGTGTTCAAAATTCCTTATTTACCTGTCCCACAAAATGAGGGCCATTGTCCGAACTCTGCCGTGTTGGTATCCCATACCTAGGTATAATTTCTTTCATTAGTATCTTAACAACTGTCGAGGCTTTCTTGTCCGCGGAGGGGTAGGCTTCGATCCATATACTGAAAACATCAACAATAACTAATACCTATTTATAACACTGACATGGACCACTCCGAAAGCATAAACATTGATTCCTAACTCCTTCCCTAAGATGCAGGCTCTTATTAGGGCAAACAGTTCCACTTGTTGGGCAGGGAACGGTGTTTTGAAGGCTGCCGCTTCCATATTATATCCACCCTGATCTACAATTACATATCCTGAAAGTCTTTCCCCTAGGGGCCCAATTGATGCACTCCCATCACATACAGGGTTAGGTCAGAGTTAAAGTTTAAGTTTAAGTTTACATTTATTGTCACATGCACCGATTGGTACAGTAAGATTTGAGTTACCATACAACCATAAGAATAAAAAGAATACAGCACACATTAGAATTTAACATGAACATCCCCACACAGCGGAATCAACGTTTCCCACTGTGAGGGAAGGCAATAAAGTTCAGTCATCTTCTTCCTTGTTTGTCATGGGAATATCTGTCAAATCTTCGCCTAACAGAGGTTCACAATGTTTGATCACAAATAGGCTGTCGTGCCTTAATTCCATTTGTTCCTCCGGTGGTTTGGTGAGAAAGGATGCCGGATTAATGGTGGTACAATACTAAAACTGCAATTTGGATTTGTTCGACAGGTATATTTCATATTTATTCTGGCGTGCCAAAGTGACGTGTTGAGTTTGCAATTGTCCCAGCAAGGCAGCAACTGAGTGAGAACTATACACTGTTATATCTTGTTGTAAAGTCAAGTTGGCAACCGATTGCAAGCTGTTGTAGATCGCAGTCAAGGTCTGTGTACATATGGGATGGCCTGATGCTACCGGATCAAGTTTCGAGGAGTAATAGGCCACCGGTTGATGTTTGTCTCCATGTTTCTGAGTAATAACCGCAGTGGAGCAATCAGCGAGGAATGTGCAGTACAACCTGAATGGTCGGTCATGGAGTGGCCTCCCTAATGCTGGTGCCTGTGACAAAGATCTTTTCAGATTTTCACAGGGTTCCTGAGCATCCTCTGATAGTCGAAACTCACCCTCCGCATTAGAGCATGGCATCAGTTTTTTAGTTTCCAGAGCAATGTTGGGTATCTACTGTCGACAATAGTTTACCATGCCGAGCCACTGTCTCATTTGTTTCGCCTCCCGTGGTGCAGGGAATTCGCAGATTGGTTCGACTCAGCTGTTCTCCAGACTCCGCTCTGTTGCCGATAGTATCACACCGAGGAACTTCACCTTCTGTTGGGCTACCAGTACTTTTGATTGGGAAACTACATATCCCAGTGCTGATAGGTGATTCAGTAACTGAGTGGTATCTTCGTGGTTGCTTTGTTCATCCAGGCTGGCTATAAGCAAAGCATCTACATTTGGATGAGGGTGGAGCCACGCTGAAAGCTTAAGGTCTGCAGCTGTCCTTGGAGGCATCTAAAAAATAATGTTGGGGAATTCACAAATCCTTGAGGCAATCGAGTCCATGTATACTGTTGTCCATTGTAGGTGAAGGCAAAGAGGTACTGACTGTCCTAGTGTCGAGGCAGGGAGAAGAAGGCATGCTGTAAGTGCACTATTGAAAAGATCTTTGCCTGTGCCGGAATTTGGGTTAAAATGTGGGCTGGATTAGGCATCAATGCGTGAAGCGGTTCCACTATAGAATTAATGGACTGCAAATCCTGGGCAAATCTATACTGATTCGGTTTCCCTGCCTTGGGGACTGCGAGGATAGGCATGTAGCAGGAGGATTTCACCAGAATGCCCTGTTCTAATAGTCCTCGAACTAACTTGTCAATGCTTAGTAAATTCAGAAAATTAGACAAGTAGTTAGTGCCTGCATATCAGGTACAGGATGTGTGTCATCCGTGTGTCCATGTAAAACCAATTTAAATGCCATGACACAATTTTGTGCAATCAACCATAAAAACCTGGAGGACATTATACAACATCTGAAATCCTCCTCCTGCTGCCTTGATATTCTGCCAACAGGCTTTTTCAAAAACGTTTCAAATTATTTGGCCTCAGATCTTCTACAAATTGTAAACACTTCTCTTCTCTCAGGTGTCTTCCCAAAGGCCCTGGAAACTGCAGTCATCAAGCCACTCGTAAAAAAGACCAATCTAGACATGTCACCAATGTGCAATTACAGGCCCACATCAAACCTTCAATTTTTAAGTAAAATCATTGAAAAAGCTGTTTTTCTACAGGTTAACAACTTCTTGTCACTAAACTGTTTTGATGCCTTCCAGTCAGGTTTCCGACCACACCACAGCACCGAGACTGTTCTTGTTAAGGTCTTCAATGATATCCACTTAAATACAGAGAGTGGCAACATTTCAGTCTTAGTATTACTGGATCTCAGTGCTGCATTTGATACGGTCGACCACATCATATTACTAGACTGATTGGAAAACTGGGTTGGACTTTCTGGCATAGTACTAAACTGGTTTGAATCCTACTTAAAGAATAGGGACTACTTTGTGTCTAGTGGTAATTACACATTAGAGCGGACAAATACGACACGTGGATTTCCCCAGGGCTCCATTCTGGGACCTCTTCTGTTTATCATCTGCATGCTCCCACTGGCTCAGATTATGGAAAACAACAAAATAAGTTACCATAATTATGCAGACAACACACAAATTTACAAAACCATATCACCAGGGGACTATGGTCCAATACGAATACTGAGTAGGTGCATCGAATAAATCAACGATTGGATTTGCCAAAACTTTCTTCAATTGAACAAAGACAGAACTGAGATAGTTGTTTTTGTGACCTGAATTTCAACAGCCACTTTAAGACAATTACAAAGTCAGCCTACTATCACCTTAAGAATATATCAAGGGTTAAAGGACATGGTTCAACAGGATTTGGAAAAACTTGTCCATGCATTTATCTTCAGTAGACTTGACTACTGTAATGTTGTCTTCACAGGTCTCCCTAAAAATTGATGAAACAGCTGTAGCTGATTCAGAACGCTGCTGCTCGAGTCCTCTCTAAGACCAAGAAAGTGGATCACATCACTCCAGTTTTGAGGTCTTTACATTGGCTTCCAGTCCATCAAAGAATTGATTTTAAAATATCACTGTTGGTTTATGAAGCACTGAATGATCGAGGGCCAAAATACATTTCTGATCTTCTGCTACATTATGAACCATCCAGACCTCAGGTCTGCTTTCTGTCCCCAGAGTCAGCACTAAACATGGAGAAGCAGCGTTTAGTTTTTATGCTCCACATATATGGAACAAACTTCCATAAAAATGCAGGTCCGCTCCAACTCGCAGTTCTTTTAAATCGGGGTTGAAGACTTTTCTGTTGGATTCTGCCTTTGATTAAATTAAATAATGATTAATTTCTTACACTGCACTGTAACTTCTATTCTTGCATTTTATACTTGTCATTCTATTTTAGCTTGTTTTTATTTTCTATTATTTTATAATAATTGTTTTTAATTGCTTTTGATTGTTCTTTAATGTTTTGTGTAAAGCGCTTTGAATTGCCTTGTTGCTGAAATGTGCTATATAAATAAATAAACTTGCATGCTTGCTTGCTATTGCCTGTTGCTTCAGTGGGTACTGTCATATAGAAGGCAGTGCTACATTTTTCTGGAGAGCTACATGGATGGGGTTAATCTGAACACATCCTACCTCAGTTGAGTCTTCTGCCCACACCTGTGGGTCCACATACTCTTGTACCTCACTCCCAAGATGATGGTGTAATCGCGTAGTAATATCCGTGGTGACAGTACAATCATTGGGTAATTCTTGCTCTTGGCTCGTGTTTGGATTTGCCAGACCAATTGCTTGCTGAACCATAGGTCCTAAGTCTTTTGCATGAGATGGAAAGTTAACTTTCTTTGTTATGTGCAGGGCGACCACAGATACCTCAGCATATTTTGCTGTTCCCTATTGTCCAGTCACAAAAGCCAGGAGGTTTACATCCCACCTAGTTCACGGGATTTGAAAAAGGTTTCCAGCTCCCTGTTTCTGCCACTCCAGTCATATGCCAAGGTAATATGGAGTGGAGGCTCATTTTCCAGGTCTAGTGACCATCATTGGGGTGGCACTGACAAGTAACACCGTATTTTAGAGGCCCATCAGGTTACAGTTATACCATTGTCTCCACATTCAATTTTCAACTGGAATGCACATAGCAAGTCCAGAGCTGGCAGATTACAGTCCAGACCCATGGTGATTACAAACTGATGCTGCACTGTCTCACTCCGGTATGTTACTTTAACTGGCATAGAGATGGGGTATTATCATACCTGCTCTTCGAATCTGGACAGTCTCTGGGTTTTGTCAGATTTAGGGAGATTGTGAGTGGACTGAATGGATGACATGGATGCCCCTGTGTCCACTAAAAAGGCGCACCCTTTTCCCGCAACGTGTAGTGTTAAAACAGGTTCCTTATCAGTGTTGCACCCGTTCACCACTAAGTTGGCCAGTAATTTCTGGGAAAATGGATTAGTCTGGGAGAAGTTCGTATACCTCCCTCATCTTTGACCTCCTTGCCAACCTCCTCTTTGCTCTTGCTGTCAATGCCCTCCTCCTTGTCTTTGCATCAGGCACTCCCCTGCTCCAATGACTGTACTTGCCACAGCTAAAGCAAGTGTCTGGTCCTACTGCTCTTCTTACTCTAAAATGCGGCTTTGAGGGACCATGGGGTTGGCTATAGGTTGGGGAATTTGGTCCGTTGGGGTAACCTGTACATTCGTGTCCCTGTCTCTCTACCCATCCCGGCACACAGTACTGGGGTTCTGCCTGGTAGTCGCTGGAATGACTTTTGGTCCTTCCTTCTTCATTACATACTCTGTTTTTACTTTAACCTGGGGCTGATTCTCCTGTCTCTTACTGTCCTTCCAGAGTTATTTAACTGCAGGGGCCATTTGGCTCAGACTATTTTAAGACCTGTCCATATTATTAGTTTTTATTGCCTCTGCAACAGCAGCTGGCAGGCAGTTTATCAAAATAACATAATACTGGGGTGAATATGCACCGTTTTGATAATTAGTGTCTCCCGTCTGACCTATATATATCTCTGAAAACGTCTCCAAAAATGTGTTTGCCTCCTCTCCTTTCCGGGGTCTAGTATCCAAAACTTTGGAGATATCAAAGGGTTTTTGCGTGTGTGTGGTAGTAAGGGCGGCTAGGATTGCATCCTCCCGAACCGTGCTCTGGGCAAGCAGGTTAGCTAGTGCATCATGAGTTGGGGATCCCAAGTTAGCCAGGAATCTCGCATGTTCTACTGGGGTTAGGACTTGTTGCACCAGGGCCCATAAATCTCTGGAATCGGCATTATAGACTCGTAGAGTGGTTCAGAGGAAATCTACAAATGTAGCGGGTGACTTATTTCTAGCAGGCATCTGGCTCAGTATGGCCATCATCTCGTTCGGCTTCCAAGGGAAGTAAACGCCTATGGTTTGTGTGTTACCAGCGCCAACAACATTTGCTGGGTTGAAAGCAGGGTTAGGCATTTCCCTAACCGGGAATTGGCGGCGAGTGGATCATCACTCGACTACCTCATCTGTCCCTGACTTGGGCTCAGCTTCAGGTTCCCAGGGGGTCAGGTCATTCTCAGAATCCTCGTTCTCGATTTTGATGCACCAGAGACTAGTTCTGTACCATCTGTCTATGCTTTCTCTTTCTTGGTTTAGGGGGTCCTGAACTCGTGGTATGGGTTGACGCCTTCTAGTTTTACTCCTGGTATGGATCGCAACCACGGCGTCCACCGATGTTGGGGCCGTTGGGGCTAGGGGACTCGGAGTTGGTGCTGGTGCAGGGGACGCGGTGGTGCTGCTGGATCACTATTTGCATATGGTGGGGGTTGTTGGGGTAGGTGGGTACTGATACGGTTTCTACTTTTCCAATCCTCTAAAGCTTCGTCGTCTCCCTCTTCTAAGCCAAAGCCAATTATTGGACCGTGCAATTATTTTTTCTTATCTACTTCTAAGCCATCCTGGGTCTGTCCGGACTCCCATTTATGGCATTTACTATAAGCACATTATTTTCTTAGTACGTCTGCAGATTGAGTCACACCTCCCTCCGTTAGCTTTATTCCCAACATCAGAGCAATTTCTTGCCAACTTTGTGGCTCCTAGTACTGACCCCTCAGTAATGTTTTTCAAGGTACATTGCCAATTGTATCCCAATACTAGATCTTCAGTAACCAATCCAATAGTTCTGGCCTTCGGCAACCAATCCAATGGCTCTGAACCTCAGCAGGTTCTGACCCTATACCAATCCTCAGTAACCCTATGTTACTGGCCAATCACCCTACAAACAGTATTCGCCAGACTGACCTTGATCTCGTCGGGATTCCACTCACAAGTCAGCGAATGACCAATTCATCATCAGATTAGTGGAATGGGGAAAACCTATGTAGTAAAATTACATCGGGGGACAATTCCTTCTTCCGCGATCCGAGACGATTCAATTCCTCGGCCGCAAACACATGTTGTACAAAATTGTAACACAGTAGGACTGTGTGGAATTTGTAAAACCCCCATTTTCTATAATGAATGGAGTACAATGTGGAAGATATCAATGCCAAACAGTGACACTGGGCAATGCAGAGAGTGGGACATGGTACGGATATTTTGGCAATAAGATGTAAGGAGGCACTTGCATGCTTCAAACAACATGGAAATAGGGATGTAAATTGTAGAAGAGAGCAAAATTTTGGAAACGCTGACCATAATATTCCTGCCTTCTTATATGTAGGAATAGTAGGAGATTGTGGATTGAGGGATGGTATAAATAGTAGTGGTGATGCTAAAAGACTGAAGGAATGCAAATTATTCAAGGAACAGATATTAGTATAATTCCAGCAACTACAGAGCAGCTGGGAAAACTAATGGAAATGGTAAATCAGGGGGAAAATTAATAATCACTTGGACAAGCGTTAATTCATAAAGGAAGGTCAGCATGAATTAGTTAAAAGCAAATCATGTTTAGCTTAATTAAGCTCTTTTGAAGATGGCAATATGATTGATATTGTGCAAATGTACTTTCAAAAGGGATAAAGTGCCACATAATAGCTGTCAGCAAAATTAATAACCGTAAAATAAAGGGTCAACACCACCATTAATGATCACAACAGATCTACAAAGCATGACCACAATTTGGAGGTGGCACAACATTTAGAACTGTAGTAAATAATGACAAGGAGAGTGATAATGAGGATATAGGCAGGTTGGTAAAATAGGCAGGCACATGACAGATTAAATCTAATGCATAAAAGTACTAGCTGATAGATTTCAAGAGGAAGAGCAAGGAGTAGTTTTACAATCAAAAAGGTACAATTCTGAAGGAGGTGTAGTATTGAGGAGAATGGGGATCATTGAATGTGATAGGACAATTCATCTAAAGTTTAAAAAGCACCTGAGCTTTATGAATAGAAACAAAGGATGTTAATAAATGAGGAAGTTCTCTTCAAACATTAAATACCTGGTTGGGCTGCATCTGGAGTATTTTGTTGCTTCTGCACAGCACTGGAGGAAGGATGTGAATCCTTTTGATGGGTTGCAGAAGCGATTTGCTAAAATGATTCAGAGATGCTGGACATCAGTTGTATGTAAAGAATGAATAACCAGAGGCAGAGTAGATTGAGAGGAGCTTTGCAGAGAGGATGTATCTACTTTGCAGAGAGGATGGACCAGTCTGAAGAAGGGTCTCGAACTGAAACGTCACCCATTCCTTCTACCCAGAGATGCTGCCTGTATGCCGAGTTACTCCAGCAATGTGTGTCTTTCTTCCCATTAATCTTTATCTTTGCTTCATATCCAGAAAGTCCTTGCATACAACATAGAAGCTAGAACAGTACATCACAGGAACAGGCCATTCAGCCCACAATTTCTGCGCTGAACACGATGCCAAAATAAACTAAGCTCTTCTGTCTGCACATGATAAATATCCCTCCATTCCCAACGTATCCATTTGCCTATCTAAAAGCCTCTTAAATGCCGCACTTATATCTGCTTTCATTGCCACCGCATTCTAAACACCCACACAACCGACCTGCCTCAGCCTAGGAACTTTTAATTAATCCACCATTAACATCCTTTTTTGGGGCAAGAAGTGGATTTGCAATACATATTGTGTTGGAAAAATGCTCCCATGCCAATTTTAAGGTTAGGGGAAAGAAGCACCCTTAATCACCTGAAACTTCAATGGATTTGCATATGTGGGAGTTAAGGCCAATTTATAACTGTGATACTGTGAGCATTTAGCACAGATGATCAAAAACAAATTACTCCCTCTTTCTGACTGAATTGGAAATTTCCAACAGAGAAAATAGTCCCTGTCTTTCCCACTGAATTCATTTAACACGCCAACAAGTTTATTCCACTACCTTCAAAAGTCAAGGAAATCCACTTACAATTTATAAAATATGTCCTTGCCATTTAACTGCTTAAGCTGTGGCACAAATCTGGTCAGTTCATGCAGCACAGCTTTGAAGGCCTTTGTGAATTTGGATATTCAAAACAGAATGCACTACTCCATGCAAGTGTCAGAGCTGTGGTTATAGGAGGCGAGAGGTGGTTTTTCCTGGGTCAATATATCCGAGTCGATGAACCTGTGGAATGGGCCACTGGTGGTTCAGCAACAGCTGGGGGTCATGTGGTTTAGGCCCTGCTGGAGACCCCTCAAATGTCAGATGAGCATGCGGATTGGATGCGTCTTGCAGCAACACAGAGCAACTGCGGAGGACATTGACAGCATCACCAGGCCAGGCCAACCGCTTAAACTCCAACCCAGTACCACGACAAGGGGTCTTTGAGACCAAGTTAAGACTCTACATTTTTAAGAACTTTAAACTTTGAACTTGATGGATACAAGATAGCACCGGAAACGTGGTGATTCTTGGGTACTACCTCGGTATAATCTATTATTCTTACCACTCTTGTACTTAGTATGATTGTGCTTATTTTACTGAATTGTATGGAAAAAAAGAATTGAACTGGACAATAGACAATAGTCAATAGACAATAGGTGCAGGAGTAGGCCATTCGGCCCTTCAAGCAAAGTACCGCCATTAAATGTGATCATGGCTGATCATCCCCAATCAGTACCCCGTTCCTGCCTTCTCCCCATATCCCATGACTCTGCTATTTTTAAGAGCCCTATCTAGCCCTCTCTTGAAAGTATACAGAAAGCCTGCCTCCACCGCCCTCTGAGGCAGAGAATTCCACAGACTCACCACTCTCTGTGAGTAAAAGTGTTTTCTCGTCTACGTTCTAAATGGCTTACTCCTTATTCTTAAACTGTGACCCCTGGTTCTGGACTCCCCCAACATCGGGAACATGTTTCCTGCCTATTGCGTGTCCAAGCCCTTAACAATCCCATATGTTTCAATGAGATATCTTCTCATCCTTCTAAACTCCTGAGTGTACAAGCCATGCTGCCCCATTCTCTCAGCATATGACAGTCCCAGGAATTAACCTTGTAAACCTACGCTGCGCTCCCTCAATAGCAAGAATATCCTTCCTCAAATTAGGGGACCAAAACTGCACACAATACTCCAGGTGTGGTCTCACTAGGGCTCTGTACAACTGCAGAAGGACCTCTTTGCTCCTATATTCGATTCCTCTTGTTATAAAGGCTAACATGCCATTCGATTTCTTCACTGCCTGCTGTATCTGCACGCTTACTTTCGTAGATTGATGTACAAGGACCCCCAAATCCCGTTGTACTTCCCCTTTTCCAAACTAAGGTACATGTGGATATAGAAAGAATGTTTCCAGTAATAGGAGAGTCTAGAATCCGAGGCCATAGCCCCAGAATAAAAGGATATACCTTCAGAATGTAGTTGAGCAAGAATTTCTTTAGCTAAAGAGTGCTAATTAGCATCTGTGCTAATTGCTACAGATGGCTGTGGTGGCTTTTAGCTTTGGGTACTTCAAAAAAAAATTGATAGATTCTTGATTAGTAATGGTGTCAAAGGTTACGGGGAGATGGCAGGAGAATGTGAGAGCAAAATATGCTACAGTAACTCGATAGGTTGAATGCCCTAATTCGGCTTCTATATCTTATGGTCTTATTGAAACTTCTCCACCTCAATATGACTGGCAGAGATGGCTGAGAAGTTGAAAGTTGTCTGGCTCTTCACTTCTGCAATTCCCTGTTTGATGTTTGTCTGTTCTTTATTGAACTGTAGGTTCTGCTCATCTCTAAAAGCAGCTTAAAGGTAATTCCAAAACACTTGCCACTTTCAAATTGGTTAATTAGTGCAATTGTAATTCTTTTTTATGTTACCTGGAGGAGATCTTTGGGAAGTCTGTTTTAGTTTAGAGATACAGAAAAGAATCAGGCCCTTCAGCCCACTAAATCCACGCCAACCATCGATGGCCCATTCACACTAGACCTGTTATCCCACTTTCTCATCTACTGCCTACACATTTGGGCCAAACCTCAATGGCCATTTAACCTACTAACCCGCACATCTTTGGGATGTGGCAGTAAACTGGAGGAAACCCAAGCAGTCACAGGGAGAACCAGCAAACTCGACACAGACAGCACTTGAGGTCAAGATCAAACCAATGTCTCTGGCACTGTGAGGCAGCATCACTGCCAGCTACAGTCTTAAGGCTGTTCAGTTTTAAATCCCTCAATCCAAATTGGAAGCTAACGAGTATTCATGTTGGTCCGTAACTGCAGGCTCATTCACAACAAAGAGCAAGAAGCATTTGTCATTGGCACTACCTGCACTAGGCAGTCCTGACCAAAGATGCTATAGCGGAGCTAGACCACTCCTGCTAAATGCAATGGGCTGACGTGTAGTACGCAACGGAGCGGAACATAGGTCTTTTTTTTGTCCATTTCAGTAACCCGACCCGACTTTGTAAATCCCTCTCGGCATTGTAGGGGGACAATTTGTGTGTGTGATATTCAAGTCTGCAATTTATCCCATCAGCTAAAGCATAAAAATAAGTTTAATTTGACACCTAATTCACTTTCATATCTTCAGTATTAAAAAAGTTATGGCCATTTTCATACTCGAAAATTTGCATCTTGTTCCCTATTGCTTTTCCATTGACTTAACACAAAAGTTGTGATCGAGGACAGTCAAAAGCCCACAAAAGCCCATAACTTTCTTAAAAATTAAGAGAACAGAAAGACATTTTCAGTTATTATAGATTGAAGTGTTCTGAAACAAATATGAAACAATCTTACTTGGATGACTTGAAATTAAAGCATATGATTAGTTAGTCACCCAATTGTAGCTAATTACAAAATTGGGTGTTTAATGCCCGTAAATTAATGGCCATTTAAATCAGCTTGCGAGTGAGATTTTATGGAACGCGATGGATTGGAACGTTGCGGTTGTGGTGAATTTAAACCCCATATCGGCTGGAAAAATACTGCTGGTTCGTATGGGGAATAAAACACCGTTTCGCAACATGAAATGTTGATTAAGGTCATCTTAACAACCAAGTTTATGAGAAAAAATAAACAAATTTCCTTTACCTGTCCCCTACGTAAAATCCGTCCCCGTTGTCGGCGTTCACGGCATTAGAAGCTTATTTTTATTTTACTGCAGCGCTGAAATAGTAGGGCTATTTAAAAAAAAAATTAACCTACCGGCAGTCGGAACGAATCTCCAGCAAAAGCTCGCACTCCGAGAAAATGTAACTCCGGAAGGCAGGGGAAAACCGCATTTTAACCCCGCCCCCCCCCCCCCCCCCAAAGGCGCCAAAGTCGCGCACAGGGCCAGTGACAGAACTGCAGCGCCGCTGAAGGTAAGTTTTGTAACGTACCTAGATATAGGCTTAGATTCATAATTCTGATCATTCATAATTCTGTTCAATTTTGTTAAAGATTAATGTGTTAACAAATTATGATTCTGTTAATTGTCTTTTTTAATGTTTTTTTTAAAACACCTCTTTTTAAATGGTCATGTGCTGTGTTTGAGTTGATTTTTGTATCACACTTGCACTCTGTAATTCATCTCATCACACTATTCACAACTGTGATATTTGTAAAAAAAATAGCAATATGAAGATTCCAGTTGCTCTTCTCTTGGAATGTTCCTTAATGTTCCTTAATGATTTTTTGTATCTATGGAATTGTTTTTCAACAATAAAATGGGTCTGGTCTTTCCAATAGCCAGAGAGTGGAATGAGATCTGTCTGTGATGGTGGGGTAATCTAAATGAAGTATTTAACAAAATAAAATTTGTTTTGAGCTTGATTAAAAAATGATGTATATCTTAAGGATGATTTTATTCAGCGACCATACAACTGATTAGATTGTGTAGGAAAGAACACACATAAACACATATATGAATGTGATATAGATGTATATAATCATATAACACACACATATATATTTCTCCAGATTTTTTATATTTAATGATAAACTTTATTTCGGACTCAAGACACAGAGAAGAGACAACATTACATAAAAACACTTTTGCAAACCTCCCCGAACTTTACCCTGGCATTCCAGCCGTGCTGATCCGGGCCAGACTCCCCACACACTGTGGAAGGAACATAGGCATCTTTTTGTTTTTATTGTGGCAGAGAGGCAGAAAGAAAGTGAGGAGAAGATTTTTACCAAAGATGTTTGTTTTTTACGAGGATGTTTCCGTAACCGGCTTCCGTCTCTGTACTAGTATCTTTGCTCCGCTATGGCGGACAAAGATGGCGGAGACTGAAGCCAGTTACGGAAATGGGGCCGAAGATTACACATGAATCGGCCCATGACCGTACTACGTCTTTTTCGTCGAGTGGTCTATCTTGCTTGCTGTAGGATCTTTGGTCCTGACTCTATTGAATCCCACCAAATAACATCCTCCCCCAATATCTTGGACATGAGAAAGAAATGCACACTTAACTCGGATGAACTGAGGCCATCTGAAATGTCCCTATGCAGTCCTGTGTCATTTGACCTGCATTGCTCCCAGCTCTGTTCTGCATGGCTTTTCTTACAAAATAAGTAAGGGTATGATCCATATTTACAAGGAAGATCATTTAAGGTCATGTACAATCACGTAGCTTGTGGTGCAAATATTTTCAGTGATTCATTAATGATCTCAGCACAAAGTACAACATGTTTTCCAGATGTGTTGGCGTAGAAGAAAAACGTCTTGCTTTGGTTTTAGAAACAGTATTTTGGGAGATTAGTTGAAGCAGATTATTAAATTAAATGCTCTGACATGCCACTGATGCAATATTCAGTGCAAAGAGAAGCTCGATTGTCAGTGAGTGCATTCTCTTTTGCTCTTTCGGCCTTTTTAGTCTGCTATGCTTATTTTATTAGCAAAATAGATGCAAAGATTTGAACATACAAACATTTTATTTTGTGTCTTCTGCCTGGTATTGGCACAATGGTGAATCCAAAACTCACATGAGCTCACTAATTGCAATGTGTGGAGTATTTTTTTTGGTTGGGTGTCTGATCTCTAGATTACATTGCAGAATATATGTCAGCATATAAAAACATTTTGAAAAATATCCAGAGTCTGAACAAAGAACATTTTAATTTTCTCAAAAGTTAAAATCACAAGCCAGAAGAAATAACTCACCATATTTTCAAGGAAAATATATACTTGAACAAAATAAGAAACATGTCTTTGTTACTTTGCAGTTTTAATAATCATTTGATTTTGATATTTCAGAAAATCAGTTTTAAATCAATAGACTTTTTTTATAATGTGAAGGTTGCGATGTGTTTTGTAATGTGAAGGTTGTGGAAGATCGTCCTGACAACAGAAGGCTTGAAGCCCCTGACCACCGGAGGACAAAGAAGGGAAGCAAACTTTTTTTTCACCTTCCATCACATTGACGAATGTGGAGGAGTCACTGTGGTGGATGTTTATGTTAAAATGTATTTTGTGTGTTTTGTTGCTTTTTATTGGGTTGACCGTATGGCAAATCAAATTCCTCATATGTTGCCAAATATTCTTGGCTAATAAAGTATGATTATGATTATTGTAGGAGCCATTCATGCTTAAGCTAGTTACTGTTTGCATATTATTATTATTATTTTGTCTAGATATTTCTAGCATTATTATTTTGTACACATGGAGGTGGGCTTTTGATACGTAGATGAACGTTACATATATAATACCAGGAGATGAGTGGCTAGATTAGACTGGAGCGGGTGCGGGAGAGAGAATACAGTTCTTACCTGAAGAGAGAGAGAGAACGGAAGGTACAACTTGTTTGAGAATAAGGAATACCTGGTATGAATCATCTCTTTGTAGATAACATAGAGAACATAAATGTATGGTAAGGTATAAGAGAATTAGAGGGGATCGGAGTGTGGTGAGCATCTGGAATGCACTGCCAGAGAGAGTGGTTGAAGCAGGTTGCTGACAGCATTTAAGGAGTTGTTGGACAAGATCTTGAATCACAAAGGACTTGAAGGCTATGAACCGTGCTGGAAGATGGGATTAATATAAATGATTTCTCACTGGTCGGTGTTTACGTAGTGGTCAGAAGGGCCTGTTTCCATGCAGTATGAGTCTATGATTCTATGTAACTATCAGCCGTCCATGCTTGCGAACTGCTATGCTGCCACAAAAGTCAAACATGCAACAGCCTCCCAACTTTGTCTGGACAGCTTGTTTGATATTCTGCAGTCATATTTCAGTCATCCACGGTAACAAAGCCACTTTTATTAAAATCATAATCAGATCCTTGTAATTGTACGTGGCCAGTCTATCCTCTACAGTTCTACGTGTTCTGTATTCAGGAGATGCGCAGTTGATCATTCCAGCTTCGTCCAAATTCTCTCCATTGCTATCTGCTTTTGGATTCATTGTCATCTGGTTCTCGTGTATTCAGGAATCTTTATTCCCTTCTCTTCGTGATCCCATGCTATTACTTCAGACATCCCCTGAGAGTCAAGACTGGACCCTTCCAATTTCTCCAATGCATGTTGCTCCTCAGTAACATCACTTGTAAACACAACCTCAGGGCAACATTAATACTGGCTGCCCCAAATCCAGGCCATCTACAACTATGTTGACATTTCTTCCACTGTTTGTACAGACCAGTTAGTCTAATTACAGACGACCTAGTCTAACATCGGTAGTGGGGAAAATGCCAGAGTCAGTTATTAAAGATGGGATAGCAGCACATTTGGAAAGTGGTGAAATCATTGGACAAAGTCATGTCTGACGAATCTTATAGAATTTTTCAAGGATGTAACTAGTAGAGTGGATAAGGGAGAACCAGTGGATGTGTTATATCTGGACTTTCAGAAGGCTTTCGACAAGGTCCCACATAACAGATTAGTATACAAACTTAAAGCACACGGTATTGGGGGTTCAGTATTGATGTGGATGGAGAACTGGCTGGCAGACAGGAAGCAAAGAATAGGAGTAAACGGGTCCTTTTCAGAATGGCAGGCAGTGACTAGTGGGGTACCGCAAGGCTCAATGCTGGGACCCCAGCTATTTACAATATATATTTACAGCTATACAATAATATAGGTACCCTTCGGCTGGAGTACGAGCAACCATGGGGGGCACTGCCAGCGGCTGGAGTCAGCAGGGCGCACCAGTTACCAGAGAGGTAGGTGGACCTGGTTCTCAAAAAAACATATTCAATGTAACACAGGAAAAGATTGGTAGTAGATTACGGCTTTTTTTTATGAAGAATGGAAGCAGCTTACTTCAGATCTGTTTATCAGGAGTGTGATTCAAGGGTTTCAGATTTAATTTATTCCAAATGGTGATTTACCTCTCCAACATGCTCCTAGCAGAACACTTTATTTCTCACAAACAAATGTAATAGAGGTTCAGGCTGAACTTGAAAAATTGTGTAACAAAGGAGTAATTGAGAAGACGGTTCATCAAGTCCGTCAATTTGTGTCAAATATATTTTTCCGTCCCAAAAAGGACGGAGGATGCAGAATCATTTTGGACCTTACAAAATTAAATCCATTTGTACTCTTTAGACACTTCAAAATGGAAACGTTGGTTACCGCCAAGCAACTGATTTCCATAAGTTGTTATATGGCAACCATAGATCTGAAAGACGCTTACTACTCAGTGCCTGTTCATTGCGAGCATAGAAAGTATTTAAAATTTATTTGGATGAATCAATTATGGCAGTTTAAGGCACTGCCGAATGGTTTAACCTCAGCCCCTAGATTATTCACTAAATTGTTAAAACCAATTTTGGGGCTACTTACAGGTCAGGGCCATGTAATTATGGCCTATTTGGAAGATATTTTAATTATCGGACAAACAAGGGAATTAGCTGAAACATCAGTGGCAGTTGTCAAGTTCACACTTGAAAAACTGGGGTTTATCATTCATTTGGGAAAATCTAAATTGACACCAACTACCACAATTGATTATTTGGGGTCACAATTGATTCACTTAAAATTGTAATTACCTTGCCCATGGAGAAAAGTGTAGAGCTAATTGAGGATTGTATAACACTTTTAAACAAACAACAGACAAGTGGCCAGACTGCTAGGCAAATTGGTAGCAGCATTTCCAGCAGTCCAATTTGGGCCTTTGCATTATCAGCAATTACAAAGAGCAAAGGAACAGGCACTCAGGGTACAATTGGGTCATTATGATAGGCCCATGCAATTATGTATTGGAAAGTTGCGGTTGCGGTGAATTTAAACCCAATATCGGCAGGAAAAATCTGCCGGTTCATATGGGGGCTAAATCACCGTTTCGCAACATGAAATGTTGACTAAAGTCCCCTAAAAAAGCAAGTTTATATGAAAAAATAAACAGCTGTCACTTACCTGGCCCCTACGTAAAATCAGTCCCCGTTGTCGGCGTTCACGGCATTAGAAACATAGAAAAATAGGTGCAGGAGTAGGCCATTCGACTCTTCGAGCCTGCACCGCCATTCAATGTGATCATGGCTGATCATCCAACTCAGTATCCCGTACCTGCCTTCTCTCCATACCCCCTGATCCCTTTAGCCACAAGTGCCACATCTAACGCCCCCTTAAATATAGCCAATGAACTGGCCTCAACTACCTTCTGTGGCAGAGAATTCCAGAGACTCACCACTCTCTGCGTAAAGAATGTTTTCCTCATCTCGGTCCTAAAGGAATTCCCCCTTATCCTTAGACTGTGACCTCTTGTTCTGGACTCCCCCAACATCGGGAACAATCTTCCAGCATCTAGCTTGTCCAACCCCTTAAGAATTTTGTAAGTTTCTATAAGATCCCCCCTCAATCTTCTAAATTCCAGCGAGTACAAGCCGAGTCTATCCAATCTTTCCTCATATGAAAGTCATGACATCCCAGGAATCAGTCTGGTGAATCTTCTCTGTACCCTCTCTATGGCAAGGATGTCTTTCCTCAGATTTGGAGACCAAAACTGTACGCAATACTCCAGGTGTGGCCTCACCAAAACCCTGTACAACTGCAGTAGAACCTCCCTGCTCCTATACTCAAATCCTTTCGCTATGAATGCTAACATACCATTTGCTTTCTTCACTGCCTGCTGCACCTGCATGCCTACTTTCAATGACTGGTGTACCATGACACCCAGGTCTCGTTGCATCTCCCCTTTTCCTAATCTGCCACCATTCAGATAATAGTCTACCCTCATGTTTTTGCCACCAAAGTGGATAACCTCATATTTATCCACATTATACTGCATCTGCCATGCATCTGCCCATTTACTCAGCCTATCCAAATCACCCTGCAGCCTCCAAGCATCCTCCTCACACCTAACTATACCCCCCAGCTTGGTGTCATCTGCAAATTTGGAGATGTTGCATTGAATTCCCTCGTCCAAATCATTAATATATATTGTAAATAGCTGGGGTACAGCTATTGTAAATAGCTGGGGTAAAAATTAGGAGCTAATTTTTATTTTACTGCAGTGATGAAGTAGTCGGGCTATTTATAAAACAAACCGGACTTACCGGCAGTCAGAACGCATCTCCAGAAATAGCTCGCACTCCGATAAAAGAAAGCCCCGGATGGCAAGGGGAAAACCGCATTTTAACCCCGCCCCCCCCCCTTAAAGGCGCCAAAGTCGCGCACACGGCCAGCGGCACAACTGCAGCACCGCTGAAGGTAAGTTTTGTACCATACCTACTACTATGATGAAGGGTTGAGTTATAGTGCAATCAATACAGCGAGAAGTGGTTTATCATCATGACCGGCAGGCCGCTGAAGAGGAAGTATCCTTAAAGAACCACTTCAGCTTCCGGGGTTACACCAGGGACAAGCCGGTCCTCAACGCAGGGGCATGGATGGTACCCTTTGGCCAGAGCACGAGCAACCATGGGGCCACTGTCAGAGGCTGGAGTCAGCAGGGCGCACCAGTTACCAGAGAGGTAGGTGGACGTGGTTCTCATAAAAACATATTCAATGTAACACAGGAAAAGATTGGTGGTAGATTACGTTTTTTTTTATGAAGAATGGAAGCAGCTTACTTCAGATCTGTTTATCAGGAGTGTGATTCAAGGGTTTCGGATTTAATTTATTCCAAATGGTGATTTACCTCTCCAACATTTTCCTAGCAGAACACTTTATTTCTCACAAACAAAGTTAGTCTAATTATAGACGAGTTAGTCTAACATCGGTAGTGGGGAAAATGCTAGAGTCAGTTATTAAAGATGGGATAGCAGCACATTTGGAAAGTGGTGAAATCATTGGACAAAGTCATGTCTGACGAATCTTATAGAATTTTTCAAGGATGTAACTAGTAGAGTGGATAAGGGAGAACCAGTGGATGTGTTATATCTGGACTTTCAGAAGGCTTTCGACAAGGTCCCACTTAACAGATTAGTATGCAAACTTAAAGCACACGGTATTGGGGGTTCAGTATTGATGTGGATGGAGAACTGGCTGGCAGACAGAAAGCAAAGAGTAGGAGTAAACGGGTCCTTTTCAGAATGGCAGGCAGTGACTAGTGGGGTACCGCAAGGCTCAATGCTGGGACCCCAGCTATTTACAATATATATTAATGATTTGGACGAGGGAATTGAATGCAACATCTCCAAGTCAAACAAACATTCTATTGGATCTCACCCTCTCGTTGTTCGGCTAATGAAAGGAATTTTTAATTCCAGACCTCCAAAACCTAGATATATGGCAATTGGGGATGTGAGTATGGTCCTTAGCCTACCGCGTGAGTGGTTTCCTGTCTCGTCTTTGGCTTTGACCAAAATCACCATGAAGGTGGCCATGCTCATGGCATTGGTTTCAGCACAAAGAGTACAGATGTTACAAAAACTACAGCTAGATAGAATGGAATCTGCTGCAGACAATGTTACGTTTTACATTTATGACCTCCTCAAACAAAACAGGTCAGGGGTCACAGGGTTTAATATAGTGTTTTCAGCATATCGCACAGATCCATCCTTATGCGTAAAAACACATTTGATGCAATACATTGCAGCAACAAAAGCTTTACGTAACATGGAGACAGGATTGTTTATCAGTTATAAAAAACACATAAGAGGGTGTCAGTTAATAGTATTTCGAGATGGCTGAAACAAGTCTTGATTGATGCAGGTATTAACACTGATGTGTTCACATCTCATTCCACTAGGGCAGCAGCTACATCGGCAGCCAAGACGAGGGATGTGCCCGTCGACCACATTTTGGCGGCCACCAGATGGGCAAATGAGCTGATGTTTCAGAATTTCTATCATCGGCCGATTGTCGATCCAGGGCTGTTTGCCAATGCTAGTTTAAATTCTGTTTAAGTTCTGTTAAAGTGCCCTGGGATATAGGGGTACTGTTGTTAGTTTATATTTTTAAATAAAAATATTACTGTATTAATATTACCTTATTACTGTATTAAATGCAATGTTACTACTAATGAATTAATTTCTCATTCGAGTCAATCAATGCAGTGGGATGCCGGGGTTTGTAACCTGCGGCATGAAATCACAAAGCTTTTAACTCTTCACAGAATCACTCACGTGACTCTGAAGTAAAGTAGTAAGATTTAATGAGAACTTACCAGTTTGAAGTTGGATCTTGATTTTATGAGGAGTTACATTGGTGATTACGTGCCCGCCACGCCC
Organism: Raja brachyura; assembly: GCA_963514005.1. The sequence goes on along the minus strand of OY740798.1, from coordinate 41,504,269 downwards.
AACCCTCTCTCATAAAGGATCATCTGGTAGTTCTCGAGTCACGCATCTTACTATATCACTTTGGTGTTGCTATTTGTGATTTCATACCGCTGCTTTGAAGATTGATGCGCATGCGGCCTGATGGTTCTTCTTCACATAATCACCAACGTGACTCCTCACAAAATCAAGATCAAACTTCAAACTGGTAAGTTCTCATTTAATCTTTCTATTATTCACTTTGGTGGCAAGAACAGGAAAGTAGACTATTATCTGAATGGTGGCCAATTAGGAAAAGGGGAGATGCAACGAGACCTGGGTGTCATGGTACATCATTCATTGAAAGTAGGCATGCAGGTGCAGCAGGCAGTGAAGAAAACAAATGGTATGTTAGCATTCATAGCAAAAGGATTTGTGTATAGGAGAAGGGAGGTTCTACTGCAGTTGTACAGGTTCTTGGTGAGACCACACTTGGAGTATTGTGTACAGTTTTGGTCTCCTAATCTGAGGAAAGACATTTTGCCATAGAGGGAGTACAGAGAAGGTTCACCAGACTGATTCCTGGGATGGCAGGACTTTCATATGAAGAAAGACTGGATAGACTCGGCTCGTACTCGCTAGAATTTAGAAGATTGAGGGGGGATCTTATAGAAACGTACAAAATTCGTAAGGGGTTGGACAGACTAGATGCAGGAAGATTGTTCCCGATGTTGGGGAAGTCCAGGACAAGGGGTCACAGTCTAAGGATAAGGGGGAATTCCTTTAGGACCGAAATGAGGAAAACATTCTTTACACAGAGAGTGGTGAGTCTCTGGAATTCTCTGCCACAGAAGGTAGTTGAGGCCAGTTCATTGGCTATATTTAAGAGGGCGTTAGATGTGGCACTTGTGGCTAAAGGGATCAGGGGGTATGGAGAGAAGGCAGGTACGGGATACTGAGTTGGATGATCAGCCATGATCATATTGAATGGCGGTGCAGGTTTGAAGGGCCGAATGGCCTACTCCTGCACCTATTTTCTATGTTTCTAAATTGTTGGATTACATGCCTAGTTTCTTTATTTGATGAGCAGAAAATTCATAGAAGAGTCACAGGGTCATAGTGAAACAAATATTGGGAAGACCAAAGCCTTTCTCTTCGTACCTTGTTGAATACTCTGTCCTCTAACTGACGGCTCTATTCGTCTTGAGCTGGAGAAGGGCTTTGGACCACATTAACTCCTATCATCGCCTCTTTCTGCTTTTGATCAACCCCTCTGCTTCAGCCAACACGCTAGAAAAACACTTTTGTTTCTTCATTGTTTCTGCCCACTCACGCAACCTGTCCAAGTCACCCTGCATCCTCATAGCATCCTCCTCACAGTTCACACGGTCACCCAGCTTTGTGTCATCTGCAAATTTGCTAATGTTACTCTTAATCCCTTCATCTAAATCATTGATGTATATTGTAAATAGCTGCGGTCCCAGCACCGAGCCCACAAGTACTCCACTTGTCACTGCCTGCCATTCTGAAAGGGACCTGTTAATCCCTACTCTTTGTTTCCTCTCTGCCAACCAATTTTCTATTCATGTCAGCACCCTACCCCCAATACCATGTGCTATAATTTTGGCCACTAATCTCTTATGTTGGATCTTATCAAAGACTTTCTGAAAGTCCATGCACACTACATACACTGGCTCTCCCTTGTCCATTTTCCTAGTTACATTCTCAAAAAATTCCACAAGATTAGTGAAGCATGATTTCCCCTTCATAAATCCATGCTGTCTCGGACTGATCCTGTTACTGCTGTCCAAATGTGTTGCTATTTCATCTTTAATAATTGACTCCAGCATCTTCTCCACAATTGACGTGAGGCTAACTGGTGCATAATTCCCTGTTTTCTCTCTCCCGCCTTTCTTAAAAAGTGGGATAACATTAACTACCCTCCAATCCACAGGAACTGATCCTGAATCTATAGAACTTTGGAAAATGATCACCAAGGCATCCACGATTTCTAAAGCCACTTCCTTAAGTACCCCTAGGAAGCAGACCATTAGGCCCAGGGGATTTATCGGCCTTCAGTCTACCCAACACCATTTCCTGCCTAATGTGAATTTCTGTCACCTGACATCCTCTGGTCACGAGTACATCTGGGAGATTTTTTGTGTCTCAGTGAAGACAGATCCAAAGTACCTTTTCAACTCGTCAGCTATTTTCTTGTTTCCCATAATAAATTCACCTGATTCTGTCGTCACTATGGTTTTCCTCTTCACATACCTAATGGGCCTGTCCCACCTAGGCGGCTGCAGGAGACTTTGCAGTCGCCACATATTCGTGGGTGGTTGCCGGGTAGTCGCCTTCATGGTCGCGAGGAATTCCCGCATTCTGAGAACTAGTTTCTGCCTCATTATGTTTGCTGCAAATTTTTCAACGTTGAAAAATTAGCGGCAACCTGCATTAAGCCGCCATGGAGAGTAGTGAGAATTCTCGTGCTGTAGGTGGTTCACCAGGAGGTCCTGGTGGGTTGCCAGAAGGTCGTAGGTTCTCGTAGGTTGTAGCCGGTGCTGACTGGTGAATTTCATTGGCTCATTGGGGAAAAAAAAATGTAAGCAGTAGTTTTCAGAAGCAAGGATAACCGACCAGTAATGTTAATGTCCGCCGAGCTTCACATCCGTGTATCTCTGGCATCTTAAAAGTTGTCTCCTTGCCTTCTCCCCCTTCTCCCCTTTCTCCCCCCTCTTTTAAAGGACTCGCCATACACTGTGCTTAGCCATCTTAATTACAGCGCCAACCTTCCTGTTCATCGCGGTGTGTGTCTGGATCACATTGGCTTTACACCGTGTGAATTTCACTCAGACAGCGCTCGCCCCGCTTGCCCTATCCCCCGCCTGCATAACGGGCTGGTGAAGGAAGCGATGTGTGTGTGTATTCCACTCCGACAGTCGCCGTTCCCATTGCCGGTTTTTCAGGCGTCTGCCGGCAACTTGACAGTCGCCGGCAGTCGCCTGAAAAATCGCCTAAGTGGGACAGGCCCATTAAGAAGCTTTTACTATCCTCCTTTATATTCTTGACTAGCTTACCTTCGTACGTCATCTTTTCTCCCCATATTGCCTTTTTACTTATCTTCTGTTGCTCTTTATAAGTTTTCTAATCCTCTAGCTTCTGGTTATCTTTGCTATGTTGTACTCCTCTTTTATTTTTATACGTCCTTGACTTCCCTTGTCAGCCACGGTTGCCTCTTATTCCTCTAAGAATCCTTCTTCCTCTTTGGAATGAACTGATCCTGCACCTTCTGTATTATTCCCAGAAATACCTTCCTTTGTTGTTCCATTGCTCTCGTCATCCCTGCTAGAGTCTCTTTCCAGACAACTTTGGCCACCTCCTCCCTCATGCCTCCATAGTCCCCTTTGCTCAACTGTAATACTGACACTTCTAATTTTCCCTTCTCCCTCTCAAATTGTAGATTAAAACTTATCATATTATGGTCACTACCTCCCAATGGCTCCTTTACCTTGAGTCCCCTTATCAAATCCGGTTCATTACACAAACTAAATCCAGAATTGTCTTCTCCCTGGTAGGCTCCAGTACAAGCTGCTCTAAGAATCCATCTCGGAGGCACTCAACAACTTCCCTTTATTGGGGTCCAGTACCTACCTGATTTACCAAGTCTACCTGGATGTTGAAATCTCCCATAACCACCGTTACATTACCTTTGCGACATGACAATTTAAACTCTTGATTCAACTTGCACCCTTTCTCCAGGCTACTGTTTGGTGGCCTGTAGGTGACCCATTAGGGGATTTTTACCCTTACAATTCCTCAGTTCTATCCATACTGACTCTACATCTCCTGATTCTATGTCACCCCTCTCAAGGGACTGTATTTCATTCCTTACCAGAGCTACCCCATCCCCTCTGCCAACCTGTCTTTTCGATAGGAGGTATGCCCTTGAATATTCAGTTCCCAGCCCTGGTCCTCTTGCAGCCATGTCTCTGTAATTCCCACAACATCATACTTGCCAATTTCTCACTGAGCCTCAAGCTCATCAGCTTTATTTCTTATACTTTGCGCATTTATATACAACACTTTAACTTCGGTATTTTCCTCCCCTCTCACTCCGGTCTCTATTGGCCCTGACCTTACTCTCTTATTTCCTCTCGAACTTTCCTTCCCATTAATTCGGGAGTCTTTTGAAACTTTTCTTGTACTCACTTCCCCTTCAATTCCATCTTTATACTCCCAATTTGTCAATCCATCCGCCCCGCTATTTAGATTAAATCCACATGCGTAGCCCTAGCAAACTTGCCTGCTGGAACGGTGGTCCTCCTCCAGTTAAGGTGTAACCCGTCCCTTTTGTACAGGTCCCCCCTACCCCAGAAAAGATCCCAGTGTACTATAAATCTAAACCCCTGTTCCCTGCACCAGCCCCACAGCCACACATTCAGATCCCCTATCTCCCTATTCCTTCCCTCACCAGCACGTGGTACAGGAAGCAATCCAGAGATAACCCTCCTAGAAGTCTTGCTTTTCAGTCTTCTTCCTAACTCTCTAAACTCACGTTGCAGAACCTCCTTCCTCTTCTTCCCAACATCGTTTGTGCCCACATGCACAACTACATCCGGCTGTTCACCTTGCCTCTCGAGGATGTTCAGAAGTCGGTCCGTAACATCTTGAACCCTGGCACCAGGGAGGCAACAGACCATTCTCGAGACTCGCCTGCCACCAAAGAATCTCTTGCCTGCACCTCGGACAATGGAGTGACCCACCACCATGGCTCTGCCCGACGTCGGTATCGCTGGTCGAGTCCCATCACTAGGATTGGAGCCACCGACCTGTCCGCCGCTTGGACAGGAAGCATCGTCTGCCCCGACAGTCCCCAAGAGGGTGCACCTGTTCTCATTAGGCACAGCCACCGGGTTTCTTGCACTCCACGTTTATTCCCCTTTCTCTCAGCCCCCCCACCTTCGCTCTTCCTGTATCCTTGGCGTGGCAACCTCACTGTAGGTCCTGTCCAGGAAGCTCTATTGTTCCCGGATGGCCCTGAGGTCATCCAGCTGCTTCTCCAGTTCCCCAACATGTTAATTCAGGAGCTGCACCTGGACACAATTTCTGCAGGAGTAGTTTCCAGAAGCTCCAGCGGTGTCCCTGGCTTCCCACATCCTGCAGGAAACACTCTGTACCATCTTGCCTGCCATTTCTTCAGCGGACAAAAATCACAAACATTGATCAAGTCTCCGCCTCCTCGCCGAAGACTCTCAAGCCAAAGACTCACACTTTACCTCCCAAGGCACTTCACCTCAACAAGGCCGCTCCCAACAAAGCCGCTCGCGACAGCTGCACTTCTTTATTTGTTATCAAATCAACTACTTTTGGGCTAATTAGTAAATTACTCGAACCTGGGTCTTTGGCACTATTTTTAAATCTTCTGTCCCTCTGACTCGCCTACTTCCAGCCAATACTAGCTCTTGCTGCTTCTCTCCGACATTCATGGATGTATGTATCAATGTAAGTGCATGTATCGCTTGTTTCAATGTTTGAAACAAGAGCATGGCACTTCATGTCACTGTGGTGTTGATCTGTCACAACATTGCTGCATGCACAGATATTCAGCCGTGTCACGATTCGGACCTTATGGCTGCCCCAATTGGTTATATCAGGAGTCTCAGCTTGAGAACTGCTTAGCTTTTATATTTAACTAGACCAAGTGCAGACTCATTGGGTCTGCTCCCCCAACGCAAGATTCCACCACTCACCCGTTCCCCCCTTCCCTTTAGATAGGGAGGGGGCATCTTCCCCCCTCCACCCCTCCTCATCTCCTTCCTCCAAATCCCCCCCCCCATCACCCTCTATCATCCCACTACCCACCCCATCTCCCTCCTCCTTATTTCCCTCATCCCCCTCGTCTCATATCATAGAGCAGCGGCAGGGCCTGGAACTCGACCAGGTTCTCATACTCGGTCTGGCGCTGGCTGTAGACACAGCCGCCGCCTGGGCACCAGTGCAGGCCCCAACTTCATCTCCGGGCTCGTCCGTGACCTCTGACCCAGGCTTGTCCTTGGTTCCCGTGGCGGCTTCTTTCTCGGCCCCGGTCACGGCCCCATCCCAAGCCCCGGGCTCGGCCCTCACTCCAGCTCCAGTGCCACCCTCCCCGTCGGGCGCCGGCAGCCGGCAGCTGCCACCACTCATCCTTCACCATTCAGCCCCTCCCTTCCGGAGTGTCCCGTCCTGCCTTGCGAGTGCATTGTGACGTCACGGGTTTTTTTTTCCGAAATGGGTGAGTTTTTGGGCTGCTTTTAAAACTTTAAATGATTGAAAAGATCAGAAATATAGGTGGGAATGCGGCGGGAAAATGTTTATCGCCTCGATTGGAAAAATGTGAGCAGAATATGTGATGGCTGTGGCCTAGCGTTTGGAAGAAAATGGGAATTAACCAGATATTCTCTCTCTCTCTCTCACACACACACACACACACACACAGACACACACACAGACACAGACACACACACACACACACACACACACACACACACACACACACACACACACACACACACACACACACACACACACATGACGTATAGTTTCAGTATTTATAGAGATGAATAGGCATATTCTTCAAAGCAAACAACATAGTAGAAATGGACGATGAAGGTACTATTATGAGAGTCTAAAATTATGAGATATATGTGTAACTGATGCCATCCTGTCCTAATGTGAGAACACATGGGACGTCTTCCCTATAATTGCATCAATGCCAGGTACATGTATTCATAAAGAATGTGCTGAATTTAAGATTATACTTTGTTGACACACAAGAGTATCACATGCTGGGGTTTACTGTCAAGCGAGGGTGAGAGAAAATGTTTCCTGTATATTTTTAATGGCTGGCAAAGATTTTATGATGCAAAAGTAGGACATTCTGGTAGCATTAAGTAGCATCAAACAGCATCTGGGTTTGAAAAGCAGAGTTAATATTTCATGTAACAGATTTTTTCCAGAAATTATAAATTGACTTCAACCATGGACTCAGTTTCTCTTCACATAGATACTGATTAAGTGTATTTTATGCTTTATTTCAGACATCCAGGAATTGTATTAATTTTGCTCAAAACATTTGAATCTACTATTTCATAAAGTTTAAGGTGTAGGTTTTTTTAAATCTTTAGGTCTCTTTCAAGGTCCTTATAGTTGTAACACGGTTTACTTGATTATTCCAGCTTCCTCCAACCTCTTCATCGTCATGTGTCTGGATGCATCCACTGTAATCTGGTGCTCATTATTCAGGAATTTTCGATACCATTCCTTCCTGCTCCCATCCCATTATCTCAGATGTCCCCTCTGACTACACCAGACCCCTCCAATTTCTCCAATTCATGCTGATCCCCAGTAACATTATTTTTAATCACAATCTCAATCATCATGTTAATCCCAAATCTAGGATATCAACAGAGAAATAGGATATCAATGAGAGAAGATTACTTGAAGCAAACTTCGGGAAGACCAAAGTTACTAAAAATAAGGTTGAGCTTGCGTGGGTTGTTTTGTTTCCAAACAATCGAAGACTTGTTTTCTGTGTTTCTTGTTATCCGTCAGCATTTAAGCAGTGATCAATGACAATGTGCCAGAGCCTGCATTGAACGGAACTTGACCTGAGAAACTCAATGATGCTTTTGTACTGCATGGAACCTTCAGAGAGCAAAAAATGAAACCGATGGGAGAAATCATAAGTTCTTCAAATCAAGCAACATTTCTTTTCAAAGTCTTTTCCACACAAGAAATCATTTTAACTTAAAACTGCCCCTGTTATGGTTTCTATTTACTGGCAAAATAGTAGGTTCATATTGCTTCTCTTTCTACACTTACCAATTTCATAGTTCAACTGAAAGACTTCTTGCTCCATGAGCATCATTCCCAGCACATGATTGCTATGATTGTGATAGAGTCTACAGTGAATCAATTTTCAACTTATTAAGAGGGTGACAGAACAAAAAAAGGAAGTACCTTGGATATACAGAGATCTTTAATGACGTCAGGATGTGTGGAAGACTTTTACAGTGACATAGTTTGAAGTGGAGTCACATTGCAATATTATTATATCTATGGCATTTTTGGTGCTTTCCCCAGGGTTTGATATTGTGTGGCTGGGGAGGTCAGTCAAACTTTAAATTACGCATGCAATGGTAAAAGTGATTCAAATAAAATTCAGAACTATGTCTTCTGTCCTTCAGGGCTGGCTAAGAAATCAAGTCATGTACTGTTTGTGACTTGGGTTCTAATTAGCTCACAATTTTATCATTAATTTGAGGTACAACAATAGCAACGTAAACAACAGTAACTTCCCTTTATTTTGTGCTTTAAACAAAGGCGCTTTGTAGAAGTGTAAACAAAGAAATCTGACGTCAAGCTACATTAGATGATACCAGGCATCATAGCGTTCTGTAGAGCTCTTGGCAAACCAATGTCAGTGTCCTCTCTCAGGCCACCAGCTCCACTATAAGGGCCCAGTTACGCTTAATCACCCCTGTTTGACAGCCTAAATTGCTCGCATGCCCAACAACAGAATCTCGACAACGGACACTTCATTTGAACTCTGACACGCAAAGGGATTACTGGGTAGAATGGGGAATAGATTCAAAGATGTTGTCTTGTGAAGAAATTCAACTCCTGGCGATCCCTGGCTCATGACCCAAAGTGGAGAAGGAGCTTCAGGATGGTGGTGAGAACCTCAAGTCCATGCATTAGGAGTGCACAGAAAGTAGAGGAACGGGCCATTTGGCCCACAATATCTATGCTGAACATGATGCCAAGTTAAACTAATCTCCTCGACATGATCCATATACCTGCCTATCTTAATCCCGAGTGGTACAAGAAAGCTCGCTTTGATTATCGCAATGCCATCAGGAATGTCAAGAGAGAATACCGGGACAAATTTGAGTCCCAATGTAACCATTCAGACACCTGCAGACTGAGGCAAGGCCTGTATACTATAACTGGCTGCAAAGGGAAGCCAGGCAGCTTCGCTGGTGATAGTGCGGCCCTCCCTGATGAACTAAATGCATTCTATGCTCGCTTTGAGTAGAAGGACAACAGGGTAATTGCATCTATCCCATCAGCCTTGAGTGCCTTTTCCCCAGGTCATTGCAGAAATTAGATTGGCCTTCCTGCACAGACCAACCACCGGGTATGTTCTCGAACATCTTTCATCTTTCCCTACACCATTCAGGGGTACCCAATTACTTCAGGAAGACCACTATCATCCCAGTTCCAAAATCTCATGCCTTAATGACTAATATTCAGTGGCCTTGACATCATGTCATCATGAAGTGATATGATAGGCTAGTTATGTAACACATTAAATCCAGCCTACCTAGCAACCTTGATCCACTGCAGTTTGCCTACCACCACAACAGGTCCACAGCTGATGCCATCACCCTGGCCCTAAGCTCATCCCTGGAACACTTGGATAAAATGGACATGTATGTCAGTCTCCTACTCGCAGACTACAGCTCTGCTTTCAATGCCATTATCCCATCCATGCACATCTCTAAACTCATGGATCTTGGAGTCAGCCCTCTATAACTGGATCCTTGATTTCTTTGTACAGACCACACTTAGTGAGGATAGGTGACAAAGCATCCTCTACAATAAACCTTAATACAGGTGTCTTGAAAGGATGAGTTCTCAGCCGCAGTCACCTGTGACTGTGTAGTTAAATACCATTCCATCTCAATTTACAAAGTCACGGACAATACCTTGTAATTTTGTGCGAAGACAACAAACTCTTTCTCAATGTCACCGAGACATAGGAGATTGTGCTAGACTTCAGGAAGCAAAGTGGTACACACACCCTGGTATACATTGATCGTGCCGAAGTAGAAATGGTTGAAAATGTCAAGTTCTTATGTATAAATTTCACCAGCAATTTGGCCTGGACCACCCATATTGAAGCAATGGCCAAGAAAGCACACCAATGCATGACTTCCTTAGAAGTCTTAGGAAGTTTGGCATGTCCCCAACAATCCTCACTAACTATTATAGAAGTGCTCTATAAAGCATTTTATCAGGATGCAACATAGCATGATTTGGGAACAGTTCCATCCAAGACGGCAAGAAATTGCAAAGAGTTGTGGACATAGCCCAGACCATGACACAAACCAACCTCCCTTCCATTGACTCCATCTATACTTCATGCTGCCTCGGCAAGGTCAGCTACGCAATCAAGGACCAGTCTTATACCGATGTCACTCCCTCTACTCCCCTCTCCCATCAGGCAAAGGTTACAGAAGTTTGAAAATGCATACTTCCAGATTCAGGAGCAGTTTCTTCCCAACTGTTGTCAGGCAGTAATAATATCCTCTCACCAGCTAAAGAGTGGTCCTGAATGCCCATCTACTCAATGAAGACCTTCAAACTATCTTTAATTGGACTTTTAATTGCACTAAATATCCTGTATGTGTAATCATGTATAGTCATTTCGCTGACTGGATAGCACCCAACAAAAAACCTTTCACTGTACTTCGGTATACATGACGATAATAAACTAAACAAAACAGAACTAAAATCTGTAAGCCTTTTAAATGCTCCGATTGTATTTATCTCCACCACTCTCCTGGCAAGACTTTCCAGACACCTACCAGTATCTCTGTAAAAGACTTGCTGCGCACATTTCCTTTAAACTTTACCCCCCTTTCCTTAAAGGACATCAGGTTCTGATTGTCTACCCTATCTCTGCCTCTCATTTTATTTTTATAATTTCTATAATTTTATAAACTTCTATCGGGTATCCCTGCAGCCTCTGACGCTCCAGAAAAAACAATCCAAGTTTGACCAAATTTTCATTATAGTCATATAGACAAAATATGCTGGAGTAATTTAGCAGGACGGCCAGCATCTCTGGATAGAAGGAATTGGTGATGTTTCGGGTCGAGACCCTTCTTCAAACAGACAGTCTGAAGAAGGGTCTTGACCCGAAACGTCACCCATTCCTACTATCCAGAGATGCTGCCTGTCCCGCTGAGTTACTCCAGCATATTGTGTCTATCTGCGGTGTAAACCAACATCTGCAGTTCCTTCCTACACCTCTCATAATAGTTAATATGGTACCCGGACGTGGCGCCGACGGACAAGAAGCTGAAGCAAAGAAGTCAAAGCCAAAGAACGGAATGGAAATGAGGCCTAGACGCCAATAAACCGAAAGAGTCCGAAGACGAAACACCTACTAACTGAAAGGATGGGATGCCTAAATGCAAACTAACCGAAAGGGCGGGACGCGTAAATCCCAAGGAACTGAAAAGCTGCATCTCCTAAAAGCAAACTTACCGAATGGCCGCTCTGTCAAAACGCCACCTACCCAAAAGGCGGCGTTGCCTACAGGCCAACGGACCTACTGCCGCTCAACAGAAAAATCCAATAATGGACTTGACGTTTCTGGGGGGCGGGACTTGTCAGCGATTGGTCCAGACCCCCGCGTCCATCACATCACTGTGAAGGCATGAACATTCTCTGAAACCTTCGCTCCACCCGACCCGCAGCTCACGGAGGGTGGCTGTGGGAGAGTGGGGGCTGTCCCGAGCGATGCACATCTTCGGCCGCTTTCAACTTGGTGCTTGGGTTCATGGCCCTGTCACCTATGGCTTGTATGGGAAAATGAACCCCACGCTCCCGTCTCCCCCTTCTCTTACCCCTCTTCTGTCTCGCCCCCTCTCTCCCTCTCCCTTCTCTCTCTCCCTTCTGCCTCCCCTCCTCTCTCTCTCCCTCTCCCTTCTTTCTCCCCTCTTCTCTCTCCACTCTTCTCTCTCCTCCTCTCTCTCCACTCTTCTCTCTTCCCCTCCTCTACCTCCCCCTTCCTCTCTCCCATCCTTCACTCTCTCCCCCTTCTCTCTCTCCCCTCTTTTCTCTCTCCTCCTCTCTCTCCCCTCTTTTCTCTCTCCTGTTGTCTCTCCACTCTTCTCTATCTCCTCCCCTCTCTATCCCTTCTCTTCCCCTTCTCTTCCCCTTCTCTTCCCCTTCTCTTCCCCTTCTCTTCCCCTTCTCTATCCCTTCTCTTCCCCTTCTCTATCCCTTCTCTTCCCCTTCTCTGTCCCTTCTCTCCCCCTTCTCTCCCCACACCCCCCCCCCCCCCACGCCTACTTTACCATTCAAGTTACAGAAGGCCTGTGTTAACAGTTGAAGAAAACTACCCACAGACATGTCGTGTTGGGCACCTCCTGCCCCATCTGTGGAAGAGTCTGTTGTTCCAACATTAGCCTCATCACTTATCTCATAACCCACAAAACTGGTGTGAAGATAACTTATCCTTGATCCTGAGGGACTGGTGAAGAAAAATGGTAGCTCTGGATATGGGTTTCTGGCAGTGGTAAGTTTTGGAAGAACTAACTATAAGCACCAGTTTCTAACATTCTAAATGTATGTTAATCTTGAATGTGAAGGCAGATTTGAATATGCAGAATCGCAATTTCTATAAGTTGGGGTAATGTGTGCCTACTAATTGTACCGCTACTGGTTTCCTTGTATCCTCTGTGATGTTAAAAAAAACATGATCCAATCAGTCAAGGTTTGCTGAGATGAATGAACAAGGTAAGGAATTGAGAATGCCAGACAGGGAGATTTCATGAGCGCAATGCTGCCTGTTTTAACTTTAGCACACCATCCAAGTACACTTGGATTAGAACATTGGGCACAAGGATGTCAATTAATTGGCTTGATTGAGAATTGAAATGGTCTACATTTAGTTATGTCATGGTCTACATTTAGTTTTTACTAGACTAAGTGGGACCCATGGGGGGGGGGGGCTTTCTGGAGTGCTGGTATGGGTTCTTGGGGTGGCAGCTCAGTCCCTCAATCCTGGTGGGCTGGCAGTTGACTCGTGGCTATTCCTTGAAATTCCATTTCAAGCAGGGTGCAAGGCCACCACATTCAAATGCAGTTTCATACCATTTCATGCCGGGTGCAAGGCCACCACATTCAAATGTAGTTTCATACCATTTCAAGCAAGGTGAAACCACCATAAAAACACCATAAAACCACACAAAACACCAAACTCACAGTTCAGTAGACATTCGGTATGTTCAGTTGATTCACAGCTCAGACAGAGTTGTGACCTCTCTGTCCCATCTTGCAGAGACTGAGCCACACCCACACTTCTGGGCTTTATAACCCCTCCACCTCCCACCAGAAAAGGTATGGCATTCATGGCGTGATTGATTGGAGAGAGATTCTCAACATTTTTTTTAAACACTAATACCACTTTTATTTTTAATTGATGGGAAGAATCCTCTGCAGCTGCTGAGCGGAAGGTGGGCAGAGGAAGATGGCCAAAAATCACAGCAGTAGGTGGTAGCGTTTTATCTAAAATCAATATACAGTGCAAACAGGAAGTTACCCAAAACACCCAAACCACCATTTGCAGGCAGTGCTTTTTTTTACTTCAAACCAACCATATTTTCATTTTCAAACCCCATTAAGGGCACTCACAGTTGAATAGACATGTGTTCAGTGTTATTCAGAGACCTGACCTTCCATCTTGCAGAGACTGTGAGGCACGCCACTTCCGGGTTTTATAGTCCCTCCCCCCTCCCACCAGTAGGGGCGGCAGAGAGAATGGCAATTTAAAAAAAAAAAAATATCTCTCTGATTTTTCATCGATTGGAAAAATCCTCCGGTCCAGGAAGGTGGAGGGGTCTCTGAGCGAGGTGGACAAAAATGATGGCCGTAGGTGGCGGCATTCTCTTGGAAATCACAGCACAGTGAGCCAAAAGCGGTCAACATCAGACTTTTCGTAATATAGATCTAGCTTAGAGATACAGCATGGAAACTGGTTTTTCGGTCCACCAAGTCTACACTGACCAGTGATCCCCGCACATTAACAACATTCTACACATGCTAGGAACAATTTGCAATTATACCAAGCCAATTAATCTACAACCATGTACATCTTTGAAGTGTGGGAAGAAATCGTGTGGGAAGAGATCCCGGTGAAGACCTATGCATGTCATGAGGAGAACGTAAAAACTCTGTACAGACAAGCACCCTCAGTCAGGATCGAACCTGGGTATATGGTACTGTAAGGCAGCAAATCTACTGCTGTGTCACCATGCCAATATGAAGAGAGTTGAGAACATGGACAGCTAGTGAGCAGGCTAAAATGGTTTTCTGCCAACAAGCAATACCTCTGTATGGATACATCAACATTTGTGAACTGCCAATCATTCTCTTTGTTCTAAAGTGCGTAAAAATCAGTGTATTCTAATGATCTGAAAGAATCTCATGAGATTCCCTTGATCGTCACTTGGTGTCTCTAGACAACAAGTAATGATCAATCCATGATAGGCATATGATCTATAGCTTGGTGAAGAGGTAGACATTAAGGAGTGTCTTAAAGGAAGTCAGGTACTCAGCCAAAATGGCTTTAGGAGAGTATTCCAGAGTGTAGTGTCAGCAGAATTCCTGATCTCCAAGGGTCAGAGGGCGATAGAGAGTTCAGTACTGAAATGTCCATGGGGCCCATTGTACCTGCTACACATCCTATTGAACCGCATTACGTCCATTGTCTTCTATTCCTTGACTATTCAAATGCTTATCTGGATACTTCTCAGATATAGTGAGTGTATCTGCTAACACCACCTCTTTTCACCACAACATAGCCCAACGGGTGGAGCATGTTGGGCAAGTCATTCCTTGTCTTATGACTCAAGTGCAGGATTCAGTAACTGCAACTGAATAAACTCAGAATGCGAACCATGGAATCCTCTGGAGTACTAAAACAGAGGTTTTAAATGCAGGTATGGTCGGAGAATGCCTCCTTACCAGTTGCTACTAGCTGCACAAATTTGTCATTCTGTCGTTTCAGCCCTTGACCGAGGAAGAGAAAGAAGAATGATCAAGTGCTGATAATGAGAGATCCTCTCTGAACATGCCACCTGGGTACAGTTAATCTCTTTTCAATGGATATAAGGAAATAGTTCACTATCGTTATGGTTGATTAAGTGGGGTCTTCCTTGCCTGCAGGAAGCAGGATCTGGACTGTGTTCAAGTTGGGCTGATAACCTGCAAGTGACATTTGTTGCCCAAAAAAACAGGAAATACACAAAAGAGAAACACTGCCTCTCTTGTGGCTCAGAAGTTATATGTGGCCACATGTGACTACCTCTTAGAGGTTCAGTATGCCAGGGAAATCAACATTTGATCGCTGTGAAGAAAAGGAGAGGTAGGAGGTGCATACTTACACAATTAACACAACAGGTCAGGAGATTGGGTGAAGACAGAGTGGTGGAATGAGCGACAAAACAATACTAACAGAAGATGTTGGAAAATCACAGCAGGCTAAAGTCACAGCTGAGATCTCTACAAGTACAGACATCACAGCTTGGAATTGGTATTGGTATTGACCAAAAAGTTTGGTTTGCATGTTGTCCAGGAAAATAATGCCATACATAAATAAAATAAAAAATAAACACAGTACAGAATGTAGTTTTACACCTACAGAGAAAGTACCAATTTAATCAAATGTGCAAGGTAGATTGGTAGATTGGACATTCATTTTTAGCATAGGAGAGTTTTGTGCAAGTGTCTGATAATAGTGGGGAAGAAGTTGTTCTTGAATCTGGTGTAGATTTAAGTCTTTGTACCCTGCCCGATGGAAATGGGGTGAAGAAGGAATGACTGGGGTGTGATTGGTCCTTGATTATGTTGCCTGCTTTCCGAGACAGCAGAGAGTGTTGATGAATTTGATGGGGGTGTGGAGTCGCAGGGGAAAGATCATTTTCATGATGGACTGGGCTGTGGTCTCTACAATTCCTTGAGGGTCTTGGGCATACCTGTTGTCAAACCAAGCTGTGATGCAACTGGAGAGGATGGTTTATATGGTGCATCTGTAGAAATTGGATATCTCCAAAAGTTATTAGAGATATAGCAAATAAATTGACGAATTATTTTATTTCAAAATATAGCAAATGCACCAGAATGTATGAGCATTCAAATCATGTAATAAGAGCTATTCTTATGCATTAAGAACATATGTAATAGCAATGCTTGGCCTTGTGATCATTTTAGCCTGGTTCACCATTTACAATTTTATGTTGAACATGCTGAACCTCAAAGCTACTTTCCCATCCTATTCCCATGCTGATCGATTTAGAGCCAAACATCTGCCAGTCTCAACCTTCAATATATTCAATAACTGAGCAGCCATTATATTCAGGAAAATTCTGAAGAGATACCGGGCCCTTCACAAAGAAACGTCACTTTTATCCTGAGACTATGTATTTCATTCTGGATCTTAAAGGTTGAGGAAATAGCCTCCTGCTCTCTATGTTTTTAATCCCTGTGGGAATCTTGTCTGAGATTATCTTTTATTCTCCAAAACTCAATTGAGTATAGGACAATCAGTGGACAACTCCTTCCATCCCCTGTTCTCATCTTCCTCATACTACTGGTATGTACATACATACATCAATCTACTGAATTACACCATCTCCAAAGCAAGAAGATATACTTTCCAGTTATGGAGACCAATTATTGTATACAGCTCCCTCCAGCTGTGGTCTGAACAAAACCTTGTACAAGTACAGAAAGGCTTCCAGTTTCTTCCAATTAAGATCAACCGAGCTACCGACTATATAGAGAATTGGCTTTGTAGAAGGAGTCTCAGGTCCCGCACTAGCAGGATGAGGAACAGCTTCTACAACAACACCATCACACTGCTGAACTCGGAGTCCCGCTGATAGATTTCTCCAGTCTCTCCGTCCACATTGTCTGCATTCTGTATTTATTTCTATATTGCTATTTCTATGAACTGACGCTAAACTGCATTTCGTTGTACCCATACTTGTATCTGTGCAATGGCATTAAAGTTGAATTGAATTGAATTGAATTGAACCAAAGGATAATGGTGGAAGATAGACACAAAAGGCTGGAGTAACTCAGCGGGACAGGCGCATCTCTGGAGATAAAGAATGGGTGTTGTTTTGGGTTGAGACCATTCTTCAGATAATGGTGGAAGGTTATTTTTCAGACTGGAGGCCTGTGACGAGTGGTGTGCCTCGGGGATTGATGCTAAGTCCATTGTTGTTTCTATCAATATATCAATGATTTGGATAAAAACATAGAAGGCATGATTAAAGTTAGTGGATGATGTTAAAGTGGGTGGTATCATAGATAGGTGAGAAAAATATCAACAATTATGGTAAGATGTTGATCACTTGGG
The DNA here is from genome assembly GCA_963514005.1 of Raja brachyura. The sequence continues at coordinate 41,487,114 of OY740798.1, read as the reverse complement.
CAAATGGACTAAGGAATGGTTAATGGAGTTTAATGCAGATAAGAATGAGGTCTTGCATTTTGGGAGGTCAAATCAGAGCAGGACCTTCACAGTGAATGGTTGTGTCCTGGGGAGTATTGTAGAGCAGAGGGATTTCAGAGTGCAGATAGATAGTTCCTTGAAAGTGGCATCACATGTAGATAGGGTGGTCAAAAAGGCTTTCGGTACATTGGCCTTCATCAGTCAGGGTATTGAGTATAGAAGTTGGAATGTTATATTTCTGTTAGTACAAGACATTGGTGAAGCTGCATTTGGAATATTGTGTTCAGTTTTGGTCACCCTGCTATAGGAAGTATGTTGTTAAGTTGGAAAGAGCGCAGAGAAGATTTACGAGGATATTGCCAGGACTAGCGGGCCAAAGATAGGGAGGGGTTGGGCAGGCTCGGACTTTATTGCTTGGAGTGCAGAGGTCTGAAGGGTGATCTGAAAGAGGTGTACAAGATCATGAGGGGAATAGATACAGTAAACACACTTTTACCCATAGTAGGGGAAACAGGAGTTAACGGACATGGATTTAAGATGAGAGGGAATAGATTTAATTGGAACCCAAAGGGGCAACTTTTTCACACAGCAGGTGGTGGGTATATGGAATGAGCAAGCAGAGAAAGTAGTTGAGGTGGGTACTATAACAACATTTAGGAGATATTTGGACAGCCACTTCAATAGGAAAGGATTAAAGGAATATGGGCCAAATGCGGGCATGTGAGACTGGTGTAGATGTGGCTTCTTGGTTGCCATGAGTAAGTTAGGCCGAAAGGCCTGTCTCCATGCTGTATATCATTAACTTCCCAGGAATAAAGCAAATCAAAGACTATAGATTGCTTCCCCAAGTTAGTGAGTCCGGTTACTCAAATGAAATTTGATTATTTCTGAGTATACAAAAATTGATCATCTTTGTTCTTCCTCTCTGAACATATATGAAGCCTTTTTAAATGTTTCATTGACTGGCTTGCTATTTTCTGTTATAAACCACTATTCACATCTGTGTTTTTGATGACGTTTTCCATACTTACAATCCAAAATGGATCAAATTATTTTCAACGGTGGATATGGTTTTGGTAGATTTTGATTGCCAATTTCACAAAGTTAATTGCTTATTAGTTACATTTTATATAGATGCTTATTAGCATTTAGGCATGTGAGCCGTGACAAACTACCACACCTATTGTGCCCTGGCTATCAGTACTGTACGGGTCAGATTTGATAATACCCTAACACATATTCATGTGTTTTGCTGCTGCTTTGATACTAATCTGAATGTCTCAAAGTAATCTCAATCAAAACACTAGTGCATTGAAGCCAGAAGGACAGCATTCTCTAGATCAAAGTCCAAAACCTTCTTCGCAATTAGTCACACTCCAATGGGCTTGGGTCCTGTGATGTTGGAAATGTTGGTGAAGATTTCTGGGCATAGGATCAGAGGCATGAGCCATACATCTCCTTCTGGCAGGAGGTGGCGGACCTTCATCTGCCAACATCACTTGTGCCGAATGTAAAATTTTCATTGCAAGCTCTTCCTGATCTACAACATAACACCCTCTGGGATGCTGTGTGTCTGCCTTCGCCTTTGGAACTCATAGTGAGAGTCCTAATAATGAGGTGCTGGCTAGAAAAACACTGGGAACATATGTCAGCATGGTGATTCCAGGAAATCCTTGCATTGTAATCTGATGTCTCCAATCTTCGGTACTCCTGGGAATTGGCACATTTGGAACACTGCATGGTAAGAAGAAATTCCCCTGGCGAATCTTCTTCTGTTCCTTAAATAGTAATTCATTCAATTGTGTATCTTGTGTTGGCTTTGTTAAAAGGAGTGAAGGGCTTGGGAATAGTTGATAAGCAACCTAGAAACTGCCCCATTTAGTATTTACCAGCAATATGCATTCATGCCCTTCCTACAATTTGTAATTAAATGTTGAGGCTTAATTTGTGTGTGCGTGTGTTGAAGGAAGGGGGCAGTATGTCGGAATGAGCTGAAGAGTGGAGGGTAGTGTCGAGTGGTGTGTATCATAGAGAACAGTCCACTGAGTCACCTGGTATCTGAACATATAAATATCTTGTGTCATCAGCCTCTTACAAGGATATCGTTGCAGAGAGGACTGCCCTGGCATAATGTTCCTTGCACATCTAACTTCTTCTACTTGTAAAGCAACCGTGACACTCCATTGTGTGCCTACTGAATCTCCACTTAAATAGAGCACATTTGACTAGAGTACATTGTGTGAAGCAGGAAAAAAAATCTCCAGAGCACATTCAATGATTTTTAGTTAATCCAGATTAGCGTCCACAATATTTTTTAAAGCTTTCTTATGTACAAGACCACGTGTTATATTCTTTTTTTTAGAAAGTATTGACTATAAAGATAAAACTAATTTTTCCATTATCTCTTGTTAGTGTGTAGTCCACATTGGTGATAGTTCATGTGAGCCAGCAATGCCTCTTCATGCTCTGAGGTTGTGTGCATATATGTATGGTTGCTTTTTCTCATCTTAGACAATTGCTTGGGGTTGAAGGGATTGGCTTGCATTCAACAGGCGAGGTAGCAACTGCAGAGAAATAAATAAAGTTAATGATTCAGAGACTCGGAAGATTTACGAGGATGTTGCTCAGGCTCAAGGATAGAGAAGATTTATGAGGATTTAGATGCACGGAATCTCTTGCCCAGAGTAGGGGAATCGAGAACCAGAGGACATAGGTTTAAGGTGAAGGGAAAAGATTTAATAGGAAACTGAGGGGTAACTTTTTAACGCAAAGGGTGGTGGGTATGGAATGAGCTACCAGAGGAGGTAGTTGATGCAGAGACCACTGCAACTTTTAAGAAACATTTAGACAGGTACATGGATAGGACGGGTTTAGAGGGATATGAGCCAAATGTAGGCAGGTGGGACTAGTGTAGATGGGACATGTTGACCAGTGTGGGCAAGTTGGTCGAAGGGCTTATTTCAATGCTGTAAGATTCTGTGACTCTATGACTCTATGATTCCATTCACGACCATCCATTTGAATTATTGCAAGTAATGCGCACCGGCAATATTTTGCTGCTTGTCTAACAGGTGAACATATCGGCTTGACAACAATACACGCACCAGCTAAAACACTGGCTCCATTTGTGCTACTAAAAAATGTTACTTTAAAAACTCAGCTCTGCCTGGACAGCACCATAGATTTTAAAGTTCCATGATTATATTGAACCCTCAGGACATTTAAAAGTAGACAGACAGACTGTTCATCGGCTGCAATTTGTAATGGCTCAGAGACTGTCCCAGCAGTACAAGACCACAGGAAGTCCGTAATTAAATGATCTTCTGTCTGCCTCTCTCACACACACAACTGTGATTGTTCTGACAACCGTACGGTTTTGGAAATGTGCACTGCACTGCTTTTATCGGTTTAGAGGCATCCTCCACTCCTTCATGTTTGTCTGAGCTCTAGTCCAGTCTTACTCTTTCTCTCAGGCAGTCATGTGAAATTAGTTAGAAATCTTGACATACAGCTTCCTGCCAGGAGGTAGGGCTACTGCTCAAGCTGCTGGACCCGTAGTATGTGAATGAGCAGAGCTGTCAGTGCATGAAACGGCTGAATCCTGTGCGACTGCGAGGAGGGGACACAGACTTTCCTCACAAGGGCTAACATTACACTGTTGCTTCTGCCTCAACAACGTTGGAGCTCCTGCCCAATCTGAATCATAACTGTTTTTAAAAGCCTGAAGCTGGCGGCACTAATTGAGACTTCACCGTGACTCCCAAGTGCTGGAACAATTCTGACGTTGGTAAGTGCAAATGACAACATTGTAAGTGGCTACATTTTTTGTAGTAGTTTTAATTTTCACACTGATGTAGTGTGCCTTTGTGGATTATTTGTTGTTGATTTCTGCATGATGCTGTGAATGCAAAAATGTGTGCTTAATTTTTTTAAGAATGAATCCTGCAGAAGCGATAATAAGAAAAATTGTTTGCTTAAAAGCAGACCCACTAGATGTGATCTAGGTCCTAAGATCGAAATGTGCCCTTTATATGTCTATTTAAATAGCAGGATTAGAGAGATCTTACTTGTAGATTGGGTGCAGCCTCCTTAACTTCTGTTTGAACCATATTATGTGCACGGTGGGCTGCTGACAGCTTAGGTTTTAGCAGGAGGGAAATATTACCAGCCTGTTGCGTTTGAGAGATTATAAAATAATTTATACATTGCAAGTACTGCTTGGTTTAAAGAGATAAAGAAACTGTTCCGAATTTCTTTGTTAGTCAGAAATGTACGAGCCAAGTTGTTACACTAACAGTGTAAGAAGTGTTATAGCTCAGGGGCAGCGGTACACTGCTGGCACAGCAGAGATAGTGCTAGCCCGATTCACTTGATTCTGTTTCCTGATGGCATTCGGTCTAGTTTAGGGGCTTATTGTCAACACCCCATTATATATTGGGGCGGGGAGGGAGGGTCTTGGCAGCAGCATGCCAGAAATTCATTTTCACTTGCTGGAATTGAAGGTGACCACTGGGTTATACGCTGCCTTTACACAATTTGCTGTATTTGAAGTCCAAACTCAGAAAGATACGACAATGTGCAACTGCTACTACGTATGTATGCTTTGTGCACACTACCCGAGCAAACTTCTACCCCGATGGGACTCCAATAGAATCTGGGCAGAATTATTCAAATTCTAATTTGATTAAGGTCCCACATAGGAGATTAGTGGGCAAAATTAGGGCACATGGTATTGGGGGTAGAGTGCTGACATGGATAGAAAATTGGTTGGCAGACAGGAAGCAAAGAGTAGGGATTAACGGGTCCCTTTCAGAATGGCAGGCAGTGACTAGTGGGGTACCGCAAGGCTCGGTGCTGGGACCGGAGCTATTTACAATATATATTAATGATTTAGATGAAGGGATTAAGAGCAACATTAGCAAATTTGCAGATGACACAAAGCAGGGTGGCGGGTGTGAACCGTGAGGTGGATGCTATGAGGATGCAGGGTGACTTGGACAGGTTGGGTGAGTGGGCAGATGCATGGCAGATGCAACTTAATGTGGATAAATGTGAGATAATCCACTTTGGTAGCAAAATTAGGAAGGCAGATTACTATCTAAATGGTGTCGTTGGGAAAAGGGAAAGTATAACGGGATCTGGGGGTCCTTGTTCATCAGTCAATGAAAGTAAGCATGCAGGTACAGCAAACAGTGAAGAAAGTAAATGGCATGTTGGCCTTTATAACAAGAGGAGTTGAGTATAGGAGTAAAGAGGTCCTTCTATAGTTGTATAGGGACCTAGTGAGACCACACCTGGAGTATTGTGTGCAGTTTTGGTCAACTAATTTGAGGAAGGACAGTCTTGTTATTGAGGGTGTGCAGCATAGGTTTACACGGTTAATTCCCGGGATGGCGGGACTGTCATATGCTGAGAGAATGGAGCGGCTGGGCTTGTATACTCTGGAGTTTAGAAGGATGAAAGAGGATCTTAATGAAACATATAAGATTATTAAGGTGGAGTAGTCTTCGTAGGGAGACGAAGAAGGGTCTCGACCCGAATCGTCGCCTATCTCCTTCGCTCCTTAGATGCTGCTGCACCCGCTGAGTTTCTCCAGCTTTTTGTGTAACCCTAAGATTATTAAGGGTTTGGACACGCTAGAGGCAGGAAACATGTTCCCGATGTTGGGGGAGTCCGGAACCAGGGGGCCACAGTTTAAGAATAAGGGGTAAGCCATTTAGAACGGAGATGAGGAAACACTTTTTCTCACATAGAGTTGTGAGTCTGTGGAATTCTCTGTCTCAGAGGATGGTGGAGGCCGGTTCTCTGGGTACTTTCAAGAGAAAGCTAGATAGGGCTCTTAAAGATAGCGGAGTCAGGGGATATGGGTAGAAGGCAGGAACGGGGTACTGATTGGGGATGATCAGCCATGATCACATTGAAATGGCGGTGCTGGCTCGAAGGGCCGAATGGCCTACTCCTGCACCTATTGTCTATTGTCTATTGTCTAATTTACAAACTACGTTTCCTGCTTGTTAAGATCCTTTGCTTGAGAAATTGTGCTGGAAAAGTCAGGAATACTAATGCACAAAGAACGGCTTAGAATAGGTCGCACCTGGAACATGTGTGGTTTCTCATTGTTGATGTGGTCACAATGTTCATTCTGTGCCAATTTTGCTGCTTAGTAACACAAGCTGAATTAGTAGGAATTATAGCACAAGCGGAAAATTAATGATGCAGACTGAAATGGTACCTTCACCTCTTGATAGGAAGGTGCTTGCTGTCTTCTGCTGCTCCTAGTGTCAGTGTACAGATTTCGGACAAATATCACAAGTTATGGCAGAGCAGGCAAGCGAACAAACTCATTGAATATTTGGATGCTGCTCTCAATGTATTAGTAGAGGGATGAAGGTGACTTCTTCAATGCCCAGGCTCAAAGGATATCTCTGATATCAGTTATGAAGTGGCAGCGGGAGGACAAGGTGAAGAATGTCAATGCCAAGAGTGAACCACCAAGAAGCTGGTGGCAGTGGCAAAGAAAGTTTATTGATCTGATACAGGCAGACAAGGTTAGGAAAACACACCAGCAAGTCCCATCTCCCAACAAAAACATTGCTACAAACAGAAAATGCAGAAAATATGCAGAAGGACAAGTAGCACTTGCAGAGAGAGAGATAAATGGAATTGTAGTTATAAAGCTATACAATATAGAAACAGGCCCTTCGCCCCAACTTCTCCATGCCACTGGGCAAGTCCCATTTGCCTGAATTTGGCCCATAATCCTCAAAACCCTCCCTATCCATATATCTATCCAATGGTTTATTGAAAATTGTAATTCTATCCACTTCTATAGGTTCCACTTAGTGTTTCATGTTATCAAACCTTCATCATAAGTAGGATTAAAGGCTGATGAAAGAACATTGAACTGGAACGTTAATTTTCCCGCTCCAAAGATGTTGCCTGACCTGCTGAATATATAGAGTTTTCTGTTTTTACTTTAGATTTCCAGCATCCATATTGTTTTGCTTTTTAAATGCACCTGTGTTCATTCACCAATCCATGCACTATTGGTCCATTACCTAATTGCTATCAACAGTTATCAGTCATAATTTCTATTGTTCACATGCACCATCACATTCTCACCCATGTACCACTATTTCAATGCTCACACTTTCATTGCTTTGTACAGGCCCTCATTATTCAACCTTGGCAGGTGGACCACATGGACTAATGCCGTCTACTATCCTGCAGAAGGCATGGCACACAAGCAATGGTACCAGCAATAGGCTGGTGGCAGTCCAAACCTCAGACACGATTGCTGGCTATTATGTTGTCTAACACCACTCATGCTAGAGCCTGTGCTATTGCAGACGATGGCATGACCACCTGCGATCCTCCTTCTCACATCCCATTCCCCTACAATCTCTGCTGTGTTTTAAAAAGTGATGGCTTAATCATGTCCCTTCGAATTGCCTGCTTCCCTCAACAAGATCATAGCTTTGTGCCTTTTCCCTTCAGGCACTTGAGTAAACCCAACTACTTGGGCAAGGCCTGCCTGTGAGACTGAGGGAGATGTCAAAGCTTGACAGCTCTAACCTTGCACATGGCTTTGGAACTCATCCATTCCAACATGATGACACCCACCTCCACGTTAACACTATTGATCCAACTGGTCTTTGATTCCAGCACAATGCGCAGCTGAACCCTGCATTAGAAATACCAACATCTGGAAGCAAGCTCAGACTGCTGCCAACATGACTCCCATATTCCAGGGTTCCAATGGCCTTTGATGGAGTCTGGGCCTACAGCGGTCTGGTCCCTGGTACTATGCTCGATGTGTGATTTAACTGCCACGTGCAAACTGGCTCTTCCCTCCTAGGGTGATACTATCCTGGTCACACCATTGCTGGTTTCACTGGTGTTTGTCAGCTGGCAAACTTATTGAGGTTGTCCCACACCAATGATTTGACTGGTGAAGGAGCCACATGGATACTGGAGCTGTAGACTGAAAAGAACTCATTGCTGTTTGGAGGTTCTTCGTGAGCAGGTTTTTGAAAGACTGCTTCGCATTTGTATCGATGGCTGCTTATACATTAACTGCTGAAGCATGTACCATGCCTAATAATCCCAACTACTACCTTTGCAGGTCACCAGCCATTGAGTCATTGAGTTGCACAGCCAAGAAATGAGCCCTTCAACCTATCACATCTAAGCCGACATTTTTGCCCATCTACAAAAGATTTGTGAACTGATGTGATGGCCTTTAGTGTGTCCCCTATTCACATGAATGATGCTTCCAAATCCCATTAGAGCACCAGGCTCTTTGACCAGAGCCCTTCCTCCTTTGCCCAATCTTTGGTCTCAATTGGCAAGGGACCTTGAATTTAAGTTGTTACCTACAACTACCATTCATTCCAGAGGACCAGCGATGTCTTAACGAAAATATTCTGTGCACTTGAAAGAGAAAAATAAGCTGCAACACAAACTTTAACACAAATCCACATAATGCTCACAGCACAACTCTCCAGCCTCTCGATGATTTCAAGAGAGAGCTAGATAGGGCTCTTAAAAATAGCAGAGTCACGGGATATGGGGAGAAGGCAGGAACGGGGTACTGATTGGGGATGATCAGCCATGATCACATTGAATGGCGGTGCTGGCTCGAAGGGCCAAATGGCCCACTCCTGCACCTATTGTCTATTGTCAGCCTGACTGAACATAACTAACTCAATCACCCATTAAATCTGCAAACTAGCATTTACAATCCCCTTAAATCCATGAGAAGTGAGGCTTCTTCCTTATGTTTGGATTAGATGCACGTAGCACCTGTGTGTTACATGCATAGACGTGGTGTGATTTCCTATTGGAAAACATCAAATTCCTGTTGTATGAGCACTAATGTTAACAACTCATTTTGAACCAATTTAATAAATAGCACAAGGCAATTTGTGGTCTGAAACTGAAATGCCGGCGCTGGAAAATATGACCCAATGACAAAGAAACTCTTGGCCACAATCAACGAATGGCGCTTGGGTCCCTTTGAACAACTGCAAAGAGGTCATCCTTTCAAAATGCTGTGTTTTCCTGTAGAAACAAAGAACAGCAGATGCTGGTTAATACACCTGGTAACTCAGCAGGTCAGGCAGCATCCCTGGAAAACATGGATAGGTGAGGTTTTGGGTCGAGACCCTTCTTTAGACTGATTGTAGGGGGAGAGCGAGAAGAAAGCTGGAAAAGTGGAGAGGCAGAAGCTGTGTGGCAGGTAATAGGTCGACACATGAGAGGGAGGGGGTTTTGATGAGCTGCTGATTGGAACAAATGAAGGAAAGTGTGAGACAGGTTTGAAGAGTTGTAGATTGTAGAGAACGAGGGAGAAAATTGGCAGGAGGTGGGGAAAGCGTGGGTTAGTGGAGGGGAGAAATAGATGGGAGTCCAGGAGGGGCACAGGGGAGAGAAGGGGGGTGGAAGAGACGGGGGTGGGTGGGATTTGGGGGAGAAAGTGGGGAGCATATTTTAAGACATTACCTATAATTGGAGAATTCAATGTTCATACTATTGGGTTGTTAACGGCCTGTCCCACTTTCACGACCTAATTCACGACCTTTTTTACTCGTGGACATTTTTCATCAGGCTAGGAAAACGCCCCGATCTACTTGATGCCACGAGTACCTACGACTAGCATCACGACTGCGACCTCCTATGACCTCCTACGACCTCGTGACGACCATGCTGCGAGTATGAGTCAAGGGCAAACTCGGCAGTGGTCTTGAATTAGGTTGTGAAAGTGGGACAGGCCTTTAAGCTACCCAAGTGGAATATGAGGTGCTGTTCCTTCAGTTTGTGTGTGGCCTCACTCTGGCAATGGACTCCATCTGGTGTTCCCGATGCGGCCTCCCGATATCAGCGAGACCAAGCGTAGACTCGGCGACATTTTCGCTGAACTCTAAGGCATACTGGATCTTCCGGTTGCTAAGCATTTCAACTCCGCTTCCCCTTCCCGTGCTGACCTTTTCATCCTGGGTATCCTCCATTGCCAGAGTGAGGCCACATGCAAACTGAAGGAACAGCACTTCATATTTCGCTGGAGCAGCTTACAACCTAATGGCATGAACATTGAATTCTCCAATTTTAAGTGACCACTCTAAACACACCCCACCCCCCTTTCTCCCCCAAATCCCCCTCCTCCCTTTTCCCTTCCCACCCCTGTGTCCCACCTGAACTCCCACTAATTTCTCCCCTCCACCCATCCCCTCACCTCCCCAGCCAATTTCCTCCCTGGCTTTACAATCCACAGCTCTTCAAATCTGCCTCACACCTTCCATCCTTTCTGATCTTTGGCCTTTGTTCTAATCAACTCTCAAAACCCGCTCCCTAGCCTGTGTAGACCTATTACCTGCCACATAGGTTCTTCATCTCCCATTTTCTAGTTTTCTTCTCTCTCCCCAATCAGTCTGAAGCAGGGTCTCGACCTGAAACTTTACCTATCCATGTTCTCCAGGGACACTGTCTGAATTGTTCAGTTACTGCAACACTTTAGACAATAGGTGCAGGAATAGGTCATTCGGCCCTTTGAGCCAGCACCGCCATTCAATGTGATCATGGCTGATCATCCCCAATCAGTACCCCATTCCTGCCTTCTCCCCATATCCACTGACTCCACTATCTTTAAGAGCCCTATCTAGCTCTCTCTTGAAAACATCCAGAGAACCTGCCTCCACCGCCTCTGAGGCAGAGAATTCCACTTTGTGCTCTGCCATGTATTATTGTTTGTTCCCTTCTGTTCCACTCTCACTCCAGTCAAATTTGCCATTGGAGAAGTGTGGTATCAGAACAGCCACAAATCTTCCATTGTTTCATAAACCAGAAGCTGCAATTATTCAGATCTTGAACAGGACTAACATCCACTGTAAGAACCTTCAACCTTTTGAAGATTTGCAGCATTGATACATTCCTGAAATATTGTCACAGGCAATCCACCTTAAACCTTTCTTTTTGACATTCTCGTGTTTCCCAAATGTACTCACCTTCTGAAGTGGAGTTCCTGTTAGCCATTAAAGTAACCCCGTGACTGTAAAAATTGACATTGAACGTAGACAAAAGAAAATCAAGCAAACATTTTATAAAGATGTTGAGGGCAGAGGGATCAATCAAATAAAATGCTTACGATTAATTTAATATTCTACAGCTAACAATTGCAATCAATCAGAATTTTGCCTCAGAGATGACAGAATCAAAAAACATCACATCGAATAAAACAAAGTAACTGGATATCATTTTAATTCCTGGTTGAACTGGTCTTGGTGATCAGGAAAAGATAAACACATCCATTCCCTTCAGTGAGCTTTTAAGTCTGATATCATAAAATGCTCAGATCAGGTTTAAGTGCAGTTTTATGTAGGGCCCCAACCAATCTGTTATAATACACTTTTCAAAACCTTTTAAAAATGCAACATTTTCAGGAGGGTTTGGGCACCAATCTGATGATGTCAGCTCTCATAGTCATGGTGTCAAATTGTCTTTGATAACGTTGTTTTGAGGCACCTTGTTGTGAATTGCTGTTTTAAGGGCTTGGCAGAAATGTAAATTCGCATAACTGAGCCTTGGTTTTAAGAAGCAGTGATTGTCAGTCAGTTCTAAATCAAATCAAAGAAAATCCTGCTCACTGCAGGCTATGGTTGATAGATCTATTCAATGAGCACTCTGGTCTCTTCAAAGGAAGGCAACCCTCACCATTCATTTCTTGTGGCCTGCAAGTGGACCAGATTTATCTGGTTTCAGCTCTGATAGCTGTGCAAAGGAGACCGCTTTTACATGACAGAATTTCTAATGAAAAGATATATCTGTCGCATTTGAAAGCCTTTTAACGGGTAAATTTCAGCAACAGGCATCGTATGAAAGGCGTATTGTATGCGTTATGAAAGGTAGGGCAACAGTTGGGGAGTGGCTTGATGAGTTCAGCACAGGACCAAGTGTTATTTCAGCTCACAGCTACAGTGTTTGCTAATGCCGTCATTACCCCAGGCTGACAAACTCATTAGAACTAACTTGGAGTGTCTGATACGTCTCATCCATTCCTGCTATCACATGAATAAGTCCAGTTCACTGCCTGGGTCCTGCAGACACAGAGTGTGAGTCCCAGCCAAAGCTTCACCCACAAAGACTCTGCAATAACTCTCCACCCACAGATAGTCTGAAAAATCCATCACCACCACAAATGTCCACCAGTCTTCTACCAACCAGCAGTCTGTGTCGATGTGTAATCTGGGAGCCCGTGGTTAGGAGTTTGTGTGGATCCTTCACCCACAAAATCCATAACATTGCATAGAAACATAGAAACATAGAAAATAGGTGCAGGAGTAGGCCCTTCGAGCCTGCACTGCCATTCAATATGATCATGGCTGATCATCCAACTCAGTATCCTGTACCTGCCTTCTCTCCATACCCCCTGATCCCTTTAGCCACAAGGGCCACATCTAACTCCCTCTTAAATATAGCCAAATAACTGGCCTCAACTATCTTCTGTGGCAGAGAATTCCACAGATTCACCACTCTGCGTGAAAAATGATTTTCTCATCTCGGTCCTAAAAGACTTCCCCCTTATCCTTAAACTGTGACCCTTTGTTCTGGACTTCCCCAACATCAGGAACATTCTTCCTGCATCTAGCCTGTCCAACCCCTTAAGAATTTTGTAAGTCTCTATAAGATCCCCCCTCAATCTTCTAAATTCCAGCGAGTATAAGCCGAGTCTATCCAGTCTTTCTTCATATGGAAGTCCTGCCATCCCAGGAATCAGTCTGGTGAACCTTCTCTGCACTCCCTCTATTGCAGTCTGTAACAATTCTCCATCAGCCATGATATTGAACAATCAACATAGATAGCATATGTTAGTATATAGTCCACAACTCCTGCACTACTGTTGGATCTCTCTGGTTATTCTCTTAAACAAAAAGCTCTGCACAGCTGTAGTAATGTATAAACAACAGAGCAAACAGGTGCTCTATACTGATGTAAGACGCCAAAAATCTAGGACATTGCACATTCGCACCGGGGACATACCCGTGGACCAAATTTCAGTGCAGAAAAGTAGATTCATCCTGATAAGGAGGCACAGGGCACACTCTGGGGTAGATCTGGCCTATCCAGTGGTCTCCTGTCATTGCAGAGGGAGAGAGTTATAGAATCATAGAGGGACCCTTAATCGACATAAGCAGACCCATACACCTAGATAAACAGCATAGACCAACCCTTCAGCCCAACCCCTCCTTACTGACTCTCAAGGAGTCATTTACACTAACCCGATTCTAATCCATTCCACGTTTCCCACATTTTCATCAACTCCCTTTCACCACCCCTGCTTGATCATATCACTCACCTACTCACTAGGAGTAACTTACAGTGGCCAATTAACCTACTAACCTGCACATTTTTGGGATGTGGGAGGAATTGAGCACCAGAAGGAGTTGGGAAATAGCTAGCAGAAGAGAGATCAGCAGGGAAACGGGACCAGTGGGAATCAGCAGCTGATCTGGGAGTTGAAGAAATGATTGAGGAAAGGAGGGGATGGAGAAATTGAATCAATAATTAGGGTGTTCAAGCAGATGATCAGGGAAAGTAAGTGATTCAGAGGTGTTGGCCAGTTCATTGCGAAGGATCGGGAATTTGATTGCAAGGGTTGAGTATCAGGAGCCAGGCCTGTCCAAAACATGTTGGAGCATGTTTGAGAGGAGTTTCAGGCACACCATGCAGGTCACTGGGAGCCCAGATCTGCTGTTTAGGTGGAAGGCTGATGTGTTGAATGGTGGTGAAATGGAGAATGGCTCTCTATGGATGGGGCAGTGGTAGAATGTATGTTGCTGGGTTGATAGCTGAGGGACATAAGTAACAATAAAAAAGGTATCCTCATGTCAGAATGTGGCTCACCCAGGTCACACTGAAGCTGGCCCTGAATTAAAGCCAAAGGCAATGTTCCCACCAACCCAGAATGTGCAGTAGAATCTTCTGTCAGCTGAGTGCTGTGTGCTGTTGGTCATCACTGCATATGGAGTGATGAACAGACGTATGAAAAACAACCCTTTGTGTACAATACTTATACTTCGATCAGAACATGGCCCAAATGTGTGCTATGCAGCTTTGTTGAATAAACAGGAACTCTGAACTGTTGCAAAGTCGTTAACCCGTATCCTGATGAATAAGCAAGAACCCTGTGTAATTACAGTCATTAACCTTTGCTCTGCCAATAGCAGAAGAGTGACCCATTTTCAGTATGTTGTATGGGGGTGAAATAACCAAACTGGTTTCCCTGTTTTTTTTCCCTGTTTCCATGGTTTTGGATTTTGCCTTACAAAGTTCACAGAGAAACCTGACTGAAAAATGTCACTGTGCGTTTTACATTGGAGAAGATGTAAATTCTGAATGCTGCAGCGGGTGTTCAGTAATCAAGGCTTAGATGATTTTTAAAGCAGGATGTAGTGGAGTGGATACAGCTTGGCTTTAATCAGGTTCCGGCGGATTTCAGCTGCTCCGTATTCCTGTTTGAGGATCTGACACCTTTGAAACTGCCTGCTCTGGATTCCCACTGTGAGGGACTGGGTAGGAATGTGTATATTAACATGTTCTTTGACGTCAGTTATTAAAGCAGAGTAGTTTGGGCACAGCATAAAAGGTAAAAGGGATTACAGCATAAACACCAAATAGGATGAGGACAATAGAAAGGTGCAGAAATAGTTTCTTCTTTTATTCAGTAGTGTAATGTCCGATTTAAAGTACCTTTTCCATTTAATATTTGGGACCGTGCTCAATACCAAAAGTCATCCTAAGTTCTGAAGAGACAAAGAACTGCAGATGCTGGTTTATGCACAAAAGGACAAATCAGTCTGAAGAAGGGTCTCGACCCTAAACATCACCTTTTCATGTTCTCTCCAGAAGCTGCCTGACCTGCAAAATTACTGCAGAACCTTTTGTCCTTTCATTCTAAATTCTGGAGCTCTTCAAAAAGGGCAGCAAATTCTTCCTTTGGCATCAGGGTGATTTGTTTCCGCAGAACAGGTGTGTGGTGAATTATTTTAACATGGGATGACTCCATGTAGGCTTGGTCCAGTGTGGTCCACAAGACCTCACTGTTGTCTTTGATGAGGAAGACCACAGAACCAAGATAATTAGAGATCAGGCTCCATTGAATGGACTTAAAGTACACATGTATACGGGCACGCACATACCGTACAAGCACATACAGATGCATATATGCACACACATACACACACAAAAGTACTCACACACAAGCATACACACAGGCATTCACTGTCAAACTCATGCGCACAAATTCAAGACTATACATGCTTTCACCATACACAGGCACGCTGTTCATACACACCCTGAAGGACATAAGCAAGCATTCTCATGCTGACAGCTTATTTCTCAACCCGTCTAATTGCACTCCACACTCTTCCTGTCCCCCACTCAGTAATCCTATCCTACCCTTGGTCCACTCTTCCCTTCCTCAGGCCCCCAAAATCCTACTATCTTACTCTCAGCCTGCACACTCCCTCAAACATCTCACCAGCCCCTCATGCTGCTTCTCCCCATGTTCCTCTAACCTTCAGGCTGTCTTCCCATCAACTTCTCACGACCTCCCCAATTAACCACCACTCTTTCTCTGCCTCGTCCTTATAGCACCTTCCGCCCCACCCTAGCTAATTATGATGGAAGGAAGATCCTGAACAAAGAAGCTGAAGATGTTTGGATGTAGGACATTGCCATAAGATCATAAGCAAAGGGAGTAGATCATTTGGCTTTTCAAGCCTGCCATTCATTATGATCAAATTCAATACTGTTTTTCTGAATTATCCCCGTATCCCTTGATATCCAGAAATCCGTTGATCTCTATTTTGAATGTATTCAGTGACTGAGCCTCCACAGCTCCTTGGGGCAGACAATTCCAACGATTCTTCAACCTCTGAGATTTCTCTTTGCCTCAATCCAAGAAGGACAACCCTTGTTTTGAGACTGTGACCCCTGGTTCTAGACCCCTCAGTCAGGTTAATCATGCTCCCTCATTCTAGGAAGCAATGCAGTGAATCCCAGGATGCAATGCAGTGAATCTTTGTTGCACTTCACAATGCCAAATGTATCCTTATTTTGCTAAGGAAAGCTAAACTATACACTGTACTCCATATGCAATCTCATCAATGTTCCATATAACTGCAGCAAGACAACGTTTTATTGTACTCAAAACCTCCCTCAATAAAGGCCAACTTACTTGCCTTTCTTACTATTTGCTGCTCATGCAAATTTATTTTTAGCAGCTTGTACACATCCAATTCCCTTTCAACATCAACGTTAACCAATGTCTCTCTATTTAAACACCACTCTGATTACCCATTTCATGCACTGAGGTGGATAACTTTGCAGTGTTCCACATTATATATCGTTTGCCAGTGTTTTTACATTTACCAAGCCAATTAACCTGCACACCTGTACGTCTTTGGAGTGTGGGAGTAAACCAAAGTTCTCAGAGAAAACCCACAGGGTCATGGGGAGAACGTTCAAACTCCGTACAGACAGCATCTATAGTCGGGATCATACCCGGGTCTACGGTGCTGCAAGCGCTGTAAGGCAGCAACTCTTCCACTGCACCACCACCGTGAAAAAGTTGAGTTTCCACTAGATCACTGCAACCCGTGAGTTTTAATCATATCATATAATTGTAACCGTGATGCCTTGGGACTGGATGATTGACATCCAATGGTCACAACCTCCTTCAATGGTGCTGAGTCTGACTTGGTACTGGAGTGTTTTCCACATAATTCCCATTGACATCACTCTGACCAGGGTTCCTTAATGTTGCATCCAGCATGGTTACTCTCACCTCACTGTTGGGATTCTGCTCTTCGGCACATGTTTGTTTCAAAGCTGTGATGGATTCTGGAGTTGGTTGTTGGAGGGGAAACCCAAGGCAACAGTCAGTGACTGGGTTATTGGAGAACAATGTTGCCTGGTTGCATTTGCCAGTGACACCTTCATCACTTTGCTGATGATTGAGAAGTAGATTGATTGGCTGTTAATTAATCAGATTAGATTTGTCTTATTTTTTGCGACCAGGTCACACATGGGAAATGTTTTACTTTGTCAAGTGGATGTTCGTGTTACTCTGTACTATAATTGTCTGGATGGAGATGTACTCATTCCAACCGGCCTTTGCTGTAACCAGTGCTCTCAGCTATTTATTGGCATCACACGGAGTGGAGTGAATTGAATTGGTGGCTAGCATCTGTGATGGTGAAGATCTGAGGAGGAAGCCAAGTGGGTCATCTATTTGGCACTTCTATTTGGTTGAGCACGGGGTGAATGCATCAGCCTTTTCTTCAGCACCCACATGCTGGACCTGCCATAATTGCAGGCTCTTAGGAAATCCTTGTCAGGTTTGATGTTTAACTGCCCATCACATTTAATCACTGCAGTAAACTCTCGTTTTAACAGACTCATTTATAATGGATTTCAGTTATTTCAGTGGCGAACAGACTTACCCACACTACCCCCGGCTAGGACCACATCCCCGACCGCTTACAGTCCCTGCGTCACCTATCCATGTTCTCCAGAGATGCTGCCTACACACTGAGTTACTGCAGCACTTTGTGTCCTTTTGTGTGTTGCCATCATCTGCAGTTCAACTACATACAATGATAATACCTAGCAGGTTGCAGAAGACACTTGGCAATAACGGACATAATTTCCCTCCCCATGGTCCGTTATAACTAAGGTATACTGTGTAAATGATGGGCTGTGTAGCTTCCATCTGACTTGTTGGTTTTGAGATTGCTTCAGTCTGTCTGTTGTGTGGTGTTTAACAAGCATACAGACCCGCAAGGTAGCTTCAGTATGTTCACCACTTTAAGGTGTATCCAGTGTGGCCTACTTTGTAAACAGCCAGAAACAGTCATTTTCTTCTGCTTCATGAGTTACAACTGACTAAATTAGTTCAGATATACGTGTCGTTAAAAATGTGAACTTGGCTCCAAGCAATAAACATGTGATATAATAGTGCATATGCTTCGCATCTCAATTTGATTCCACTTATGTTAAATGGGCTTACCTTTGTAACCCTGATGACTTGTCACCCGAGGGGCTACTAATTTCAAGGAGAACATAAATCAGAAACAATGTGAGCTCTTCAAAATAAAACCGAAATTACAGGGGGAGAAAACTGCGTGGCCATTTCTTTGCCAAGTGATATGACAAGGGTAGATTTTTCTTGACTTTACTCCTTAAAGACAGGAGTAAAGTCCTGTGTGGGTTGTTGTAACCATGTAAGGGAGACCAAAAGGACATACCATGTTTGATGCAGTGGTTTATATGTGAAAAGGGAATGAAGACTGAGCTATGACTCGAGTATTTAGTTTAAAGGCAAATTGAAGTGAAAATGTTGTATATTGATTGAAGACTGCACAACTGCATAATTTATGCCTTCATTTTATGAAAAAATATATGGGTCACATTGCTAATATAGCAAAGTCATGGTTTACCCAACCCTTTCGTTTTAGCACTCAAGTGCTCCTCTCCCAGACAGGCAATTGTCATTAGGGGCAGATGTATTCATCTTCTAAGTCCTTTCTGGACTTAATAGTTTTCACTTTTGGCATGTGGATGATGTCTGTGATACACCAGCAAAAAGTATTTGTAATAAGAATGCTGAAACTGCACAATAGATCAGACAGCCTCTTTGGAAAGGCAAGCAGAGTTAATATTTCAGGTCAAACACTATGTCAGAGCTGGAAAAGAGATGTTAAAAAAAAGTTTATTTTAAAGGCAGTTTATTTCTCTTGCCAGTTCTGATGAAGGGATCTCAATGTGAAACTTTAACTCGGTTTCTCTTTCTACAGGTACTACCTGACCCGCTGAGTATTCCCAGCACTTGTTGTTTATTAGATTTCCTGCATCTGCATTTTTATGTTCAAGAAGGAATTACGCAACGCCGTAAACATAACATGGGTAGAAATGTTAAAAACATAGAAAAATAGCAGGAATCAGCCATTAAGCACTTTTCACCATCCACGTGATCACGACTAATCTTCATTCTCAACACACAGTCCCATTCTCTCCTCGGATTCTTTGTGTCGTTTGTGTCCAGAAAACCATCTATCTTCTTCTTAAATATATTCATGACTTTATCTCCTCGGCCCTGCATAGTAGAGAAACTTTTATTCTCTGAATAAAGACATTTCTGCTCATTTCAACCCTAAATGCCTTATTCTGTATCTTGAAACTGTGACCCAATTCTGGTGATTCCCAGCCAGAGGAAATGTCCTTTCTGCATCCCGCCTGTTGAATCCTGTCAGAGTTTCGTATGGTTCAATAACATCTTCGCTCATCCTTCATAACTCTTGGGAAGCAGATCAAATTTAGCCAATCACTTCTCATATGTCAGTTCATCTATCCCAATGCCTCCCTCTAACAAGGCATTATCTCCTCTGGTCCTTCATGGGCACAGTCCTCCCCACCATCAAGAGAATCTATATGAGTCACTGCCTTAAGATGGTAGATTCTATTATCAAGGAAACCCATCATCCAGGCCTTAACCTATTTTGTATACTACCATCAGGCCGGAGGTACAGAAACCTGAGGTCACACACCACTAGGTCAGAAAGAATTACTTACCTACAAGCATCAGTTCTTGAACCAATCTGTACAACCCTAATCCAACCTCGGCAATTGAATACTATGGACCACCTTTTAGAGTACCATGGGCTTGTTTTCTTTAATTTCATTTAGATACAGCCTAGAAACAGGCCCTTCGACCCATCAAATCAAAGCTGACCACTGATCACCCGTTCACACTCGTTCTATGTTATCGCACTTTCTCATCCACTCCTTACACACTAAGGGGTAATTTGCACAGGCCAATTAATCTTCAAACCCGCATGTCTTTAGGATGTGGGAGGATCATGAGCACCCGGAGAAAAACCATGTAGTCACAGGGAGAACGTGCAAACTCCGTACAGACCGCACCCGGTCAGGATCAAACCTGGATCTCTGGCACAGTGAGGCAGCAGGTCTACTGTGCCGCCCATAATTTTCTAATTACGTTTTGCATAATCTTTTCCTTCTCACCGTCTTGTTGAATGTATGTGTAATTTATGTATAATATGTACATCATTTTACGCTTTTGTATTCTCAAGGTGTATGTACCTACGGTTCTGCTGCAAGCAAGATTTTTATTGTACCTGTACCTTATTGTACTTGTACATAGTATAATAAATTCAACTTGACTTGAATACAAAGGTTTTGACACTCAGTCTCAAAGAAGGATACATAGAAAGGAGCTGGAAAGGATGGAGAGGTGGAAAGGTGGAGATAGGTTTAAGCTACAGAGCTTGAAGCCCAAGCAATTGATGGCATAGTTGTCAAAAGTGGATATTATGGACCCTATTACCTCTATAGGGTATCAATTAACATGGTAAAGAAAATAGTCTAAATTAAGGTTTAGTGCAACTTAGTCTTTATTAGTACTTGAGTTACTTAAACATGCATCCATACTACTGACCTCTAATAAACTCATTTGATTTACTGTTTGAGCTGATCATTTATTTTATTAAATCACAAAACTCCTGACTTGGTATCAAATACTAGCCTAGTGAATGAATGAACACTGTGCCAGCAGGGGGGAGTCTTCTCTGAGCTTCCAACTCAGAGCCCTCCATCTTCAGATGATTGTTCCTGGGTTGTCGCTGCCAATGTCTCCAACTGCCCTTCTTTAATATGATTTTCTCCTTCAATCTTCTGAAGGAAGCCTCTGTTCCAACCCAAAGCTCTTATGACTCTGAAGTCAATCATTTCAAATTGTCACTCGTCCAAAGACTGAGTAAACAAAATACATATTTGTTCCTTATCAGCCTAGAGAGTTCTGAAATATGTTACCTTTTGATATTTTTCTTCACACTATATTGTTCCTTGGCAAAGTGGATATTCCCAAATACCAAATCTTCTCAAGAACACACTACATTGCCAGGAAGTTGTGCTCAGCCATGCTCTCACTGGATGTTAATCACGTGACAATTCTCTCTGTGATCTTTGTTTTCGTGGTCCCAGCATTTCTCTTTGTCTCTTTCTAGCTAGCAATATCCTCCCTGTCGGGATACTTGACATCACATCTCCTGCCAAAGATATTAAAGCTGGGAGTGATCAGAAGATCAGAATTAACTCAATGCTAAAATATCAGAGTGTTGCACGACTAGAGGAAGTTGCAGAGAAAGGGGGGGGGGGGGGGGTACAGTCTATGAACCATTTAAAATCAGAAAAACAGGAATGAGAATATTAAAACTGAGGAACTGCTGGAACAACTGAAGTAAATCAGTGATCGTAGACATGACATATAATTGAGACTTGGTGTAAGTTAACAAATGGATAGCGGACTTGTGGATGAGCTCAGACGTGAAATATTATTACCAGTAACTGCTTCAATTGGTCAAGTCTATTTGACAAAAGCCATTTTGTAAATAGGATATAGGATAAAACCATTATGGCAGTTAAGTAGCAAAGGCACAACAGGTAGAGCTGCTGCTTCACAATGCCGGAGACCAGGTTAGATCCTGACCCCAGGTGCTGTCTGTGTGCAGTTTGTATATTCTCCCTGTGACTGCGTAGTTTTCTCTGGGTGCTGTGGTTTCTTATTACATCCCAAAGATGTGCTGGTTTGTAGGTTCATTGGCCTCTATATAATAGTCACCACTATGCGATGGATTGGGTACTACATTTATTGTATCATCTCTTGGACATATGCTCAAACTTAGCATGTAAAGCAGCAGGTACAATGGTACATGCTACATTTTTTATCTTACTAGATATTTAAACATGCTTAAGTTTTTGTAAATCTTTTGTGTATGATTTCTTCCATTGCAGAGAATGGGGAATAAGATTAGCTCTGTCTAACAAGTTGGGGGGAAATTATATAGTTTACCTTAATTAAGTTTAGAGATACAGTGCGGAAACAGGCACTTCGGACCACCGAGTCCACGCCGACCAGCGATCCCCATACAACAGCACTATCCTAATCACTAGGGACAATTTTACCATTTTTCCAAAGCCAAACCTGTACATCTTTTGAGTGTGGGAGGAAACTGGAGCACCTAAGGAAAATCCACGCAGTCATGGGGAGAATGTACAAGCTTCATACAGATAGCACCCATAGTCAGGATCAAACCCGGTCTATGGCGCTGTAAGGCAGAAACTCTACCGATGCGCCACCTTGCCACCCCTAAAAATTCAATCCTTATCTCTGAGGCAAATCGAGGAACAGAAAAAGATATTGTGGTAGAGATTTGCTGACACAAGGTGTAGGAATGTCATTGTTTGATTGCCTAATATACACACTGAAATGGTCATCCGCTTTGATAATATCTCGGATTAGTTGTCTGGTACACATGACAATAAATTACCTTTGAGCCTTTGAACCTTGGATATCTGCAATCCCAATTCAAACATTTATAGATAATTGTAGAATGAAGTCTCCTTGATGGCTACCAAAGATCCTAAAAGAAACAATCTTGAACAGTTAATCCCAAGCAAGATCTTCAATGAGCCTCTGTGAGATTGGTGCCAACAATTCAGAGTGGTGAGTCAAATCAAATTGAGTTTATTGTCATATACATAAACCAGATACAATGAAAATCCTGCTGATAGCAGTCACAGGCACATCACCTCAGACAATACACAAACATATTAATTATTCATCAATTATATAAAAAGACTGCAAAGAGAAATCATTAGTGCAAAACAATATAATAAGAAAAAAAGTCCATGGTTAGTGGAAGAGGTGTAAACTTGAAAATAAATATAATTTAGATGATGTTTTATTTTTCTTGATTTTTTGATGAGATATTCTAATGCCAAGCTGACTCTCTGCCCAAGCACATTCACAACTCTACAAAGGTTCTCTGCTCAGAAGTGAGGAAAGATTTCCTCCTTTGATCATTCACCTCACCCTGCCAACCCTCAAAAAGTGGATGACTGAAGGTATATATTGGGAGAAAAAGACAGTCTCTCCATTAGTCTTAAATGGTGAACATGCTCCCAGACGCCAGAACAAGAATGCAGCAACTCTTGAAGAGTGAGTGGAATCAGTTGTAGGTTCTGGTTCATTTCAGGAAAATGGAGGAAAACAATCTGCTGGAGGAGACACAAGAGGCTGCAGATGCTGGAAACTTGAGCAAAAAGCAATTTGCAGAGGCTCCGAATGGGCCATGCAGCATCTCTGGATGAAGGTTGATGCCACTTCTCACCTGGATCATCCTATCCTGTGTCTGATCTTTTTAAACATTTTAATATTATTATTCCTGTGTCTGGGACTGCTCTTGCCCCCTCTCCCCCCCGCCCCCCACCGCCCCACTCCCCTCGTCTTTATGCTGCTTATCTCCCCTTTACTCTTTCAGTCCAGAGGAAGGGTCCCAAACTGAAACATCCTCTATCCATTTTCTTCCACAAATGCTGCCTGACCTGCTGAGCTCCTCCAGTAGTTTGCTTTTTGCTCAAGATTCCAGCATCAACAGTCCCCTGCGTCTCCTCCAGGAGATTGTGTTTTGGTGCAGGAAAATAGGGTTCACATTGTATTAAATGACTCCTAGTACATTGTTTAAAATAGAGCAGTCTCACAAACATTCCCAGTCCCGTGTGTTAAACTGAACCAGGAACAGACAGATCAGGAACTTAAGTATGTGGTCCTCTGCTGAGGGAAATGGTTCAGGTTCCTGGACCTGTTTAGGTCAATAATAAAATATATTGATGGAGCGGAATTTAAAAAAAATGCATATCTGAGAATAATTCTTGCCGATAAAATGATATCCAAATAATATCAAGAAAAAATGGAAAAGACAATTTTAGTCATATTATTTCCCTATTGCGGACAGTTAAACACTACAATATCTATTGATATGCATCATCATTTTTGAACAGGGCAGCTTCCTCCGTAAATGGCATGAAAACAATTTTGAGTGCATTGCCGGTAACATGTGAATTTCAGAATTATATTACTCTCTTATTGGGCATCAGATAGAAATAGCACTTCCAGTAAATAAAACGTTATTGCTAACAGTTAAAAAAAGGAGCAGGGTTGTGCTGGGTGCGTTCTGCAACAGGGACAGTATGTACAAAGTGGGCATAAACTGGTGCTTGACTTAGAAATTGCTTTTGATAAAAAGGTCTACAGCCATTGAGCTGGAGTTTGCTGTAGGGGGTCTAATGACATCTGATGTTAGCGTGACTTTGTCTTGTACCTTATTTTGTAAGTTGACTGATATTGTGACGTGATGGCGGTGCTGGGAGAGAGGCAAAACAGTTGAGATGTGAGCATCAGTGAACAGGATATCAGAGTTAAGACAATGACGATACAAGTGATTAAGTTAGTAAACTAGTAATTAGCGATCTGGAGAATAACCCCATCACAGTATCTGTCGAATTTAAATTTGGCTATTTAAATAATTTGGATTTAATCTTTAACAAAATCATCTGCTTTCCGATTCTGAGGAAACAGGTTTGATGCTGCAGGGTTGGAAACATACTGCCCTTGCTCCTGGCTTCTATCCAATACCAGGTGTTTTCACATTGTCATTAAAGCTGTGCAAAATGATGAGAAGAGTTTGGCCACGGTCATCCACGTGTTACCCAGACGTTTCTGGATCATTTATTTTTTAAATCACCATGAGCATATTTTGCCTTTTGTTCTGGATATTCAGTTCCAGGATATTGCTCGCTCTAAAGAAACAATCTGACCTGCTGGGTTTTTCCAGTGTATCCTGTGTTTGTCTCAGATTTCCAACTTCTGAAAGGTATTGTTCTGTTTGCTTTATTCTTTGACTTTATGATAATAATTGAACGAGCCCTACGGCCCACAATGACTGTGCAGATCTGCCTACTCATATCTGCCTACTCATAATCGATATCCTACCATTCCCTGCATTGAGAGTCTCTTTGATGCAACTAACATATCTGCCTCCACCACCATCTTTGGCAGAACGAGCCAGGCCCTCACCAACCTCTGTATAAAATACTTGCCCCTCTGCAATTTGCTTAATTTACTTAATTTTGTCTCTGTCACCTTAAAGCTATGCCCTCAAGTTTTTGACATTTCCATCCTGGGATAAGGTTCTGATTGTCTACCCTATCAATGCCGCTCATAATTTTGTAACCTTCAGTCTGGGAATCTAGAATAAAAGATCGGTTTAATCAAAAGATCACAAGGCTATTGAATTGAAGTGAAAACTCAACATGTACCCTTGAGTAGAGCTGTGAAGGGAACTTGTTATCTTACCATTTTTAGTTGACCTAGATGTGTATTATGAAATGAACATGGTTGAAATAGAAGTTCCCTTTGAATCGGGTGACTGAGACATCCAGCTACATCAAGAGGCTAGTCGAAGATAGACACCAAATACTGGAGTAACGCAGCAGGACTGGCAGCATCTCTGGATAGAAGGAATGGGTGACATTTCGGGTCGAGACCATTCACCCATTCCTTCTATGCAGATATGCTGCCGGTCCTGCTGAGTCACTCCAGTGATTTATGTCTATCTTCAGTATAAACCACCATCTGCAGGTCCTTCCTACATGAGGCTAGTCTATACAGTTGCCTACACCACCAGACAGATCGAAACGCTCAAAGAAGGGCTAACTAGGAACTCCCATGAACCAAAGGTGCAGAACATGGTCAACAGAACCATAGTCAATGAAAGTCACGCTTATCTTGGAAATCTCCTGAGGAAAGAGCAACTTGCTCCTCCATATTAACCCCTTTGGGGTTTGAAGGGAGGTTTCTCCACCACAAAATCAGATCAAATCAAATCAGATCCTTACACAAAAAGGAGGAAAAAAAATTTACAGCAGGATAATGGTGCCAAATGTTTCAGGAGTTGAGTATGTCGTGAAGACTTTCAAAAACACTTTAAATGTTTTTTTTTTAATTTGAAGCCACAGGACTACAACATGATTTAAAGTAATGTGATATATTTTAAAACATCCTTAAAAGCTTTAAGGTATCTAAAGTAAAAATCCATTAGCGACAAAGTTTAAAATTTAGGAAGTGCATTACATGCAAATGTCTTAGCTAATAGTCTTTGAGCAATTTCAGATATTTACCTGAAGTTCTTGATGCCATTTCCATCCATTCATTCCAAGGGGAAATGGCAAATATATATTGCACTTACTTGGCACAGGAACCTTCCATATGTACAAAGTAAACCATTTTGCTGAAGTACCTATTTCCACTCTGAGTATTGTGGAGACTCTAATGCCAGACCACAGAAGGGTGCCCAATGGCCAACTACTGAAAACCATGTCCAGATTGCCACATTCATGTGTGATGCATGAAAGGGCAGAAATGGCTGACCATAACATACAGCATATTCTTGTTCATTTTTAGTATCTGTGTGTCAAGATCTGATAAGGCCAGCATTTAGTACCCATCCCCAGTTGATGGAACTGCGATGAGGTGTCAGGAGGTGTTAGTTGCCAAAGGGCACTTATAGCCACAGTATTTAGGTAGCTTGTCCACTTGAGATAGTGGTCAGTGGTGATCTGTAAGATATTGATGGGGACACAGCAATGGTAATGCCATTGAATGCAAAGAAGTCATTAGACCCTCCCTTGCAGAAATGTCGGCAGTTTTGATGAGATTTCCTCACAATCTCCAGGCCAGTGGGAAAGAGGGTACTGCAATTAGAAATTGAAATCAAAATGACGGCACTGTGGCGCAGCGTTGCTGCCTTTCAACGTCCGAGACCCAGGTTCGATCTTGACCACATGTGCTGTCTGTACGGAGTTTGTACGTTCCCCCTGAGATCTGCGTGGGTTTTCTCCAAATGCTCTAGTTTCCTCCCACACTCCAAAGACGTACAGGTTTGTAGGATAATTGGCTTTGGAAAATATTGTAAGTTGTCCCTAGTGTGTGTAGGGTAGAATTAGTTTACATGGATCGCTGGTCGGTATGGACTCGGTGGGCCGAATCTCCACACTGTATCTCGAAACTAAACTAAACTAAATCACAAATGAATATGGCCGGGGGTGTCAGTGGTTATAGGGAGAAGGTAGGAGAATGAAGTTGAGAGGTAACTATAGATAGATCAGCCACGACAAATGCTGCTAGATGGGAGGAAGGGAGGGTGAAGATGGAGGCAACTGCTGGTGGGTGATAAGCAGGGACACAAAGGCTATAGGTGTTGGAATATGATAAGTAAGGAAGGTGATGATGGTAGACATTAGGGGAAGTGAAGCTCAAATAGAGCCAAATGGGGGAGGGGCTCTGGTGGGAAACATGTGTCCGTAGGTGGATGGAAGCAGGATAGGAGGACGATGAAAATAGGGTCTCAGATAGGGATCTGGGGAGGGTGTATGGAGAGAGAGAGGGTTACTGGCGGGGGGGGGTTAAGGGCCGCTTGAAATTTGAAAATACAATGTGCATACCATGGGATTGTAGACTACATAGGTAGAATATGAAGTGTGCCAAAGAGGAAGAGGCCACATCGAGAGCAACAAATGCAGATGAGGTTGGAGGATGTGCAAGTGGATCTTTGGCTCACAGTTGCAGGAGAATGTGTTAGGGATCAGGTTGGGGTGGGGGAGAGGGACAAACAGATCTGGCAGTCACGGAATAGTTCCTGTGAGAGGTGGAAAGTGGAGGGAGGGGAAGATGCAACTAATAGTGGAGCCCCATTGCTGCTAGTGGAAATGGCGAAGGATGCGGAGGCTAGTAGGGTGAAAGGTGAAGACTGGAGAACTGAAGAAAGCCGAAGAAATTGTGGGAATGCAAGTGAGAGCCCTATCAACACACTACAAGGGAAGGCATGTTTGCTGAAAAAGGAAGACATTTCAGATATCCTGGAGAGCTGATTTGCTGGAGATGGAGAATCTGGAAGGTGGGAATGGCATCCGTACAAGAAGCCAAATGTTTCTGGATTTGCAGTGGACTGTTCCTCAACGGTGAACAAAATCATCCAAAATCCTTGTGACATGAGTAACTGGGAAATAAGACAGGAAGTAGTTTTGAGAAAAGTCAACCATCTTTGACTTGATCAGTTCAAATTGACAATGAGTCGTGACTTAACAAGTAATCTGTTGGCCCAGTATTACAAAAGTTGGGTACCTTTACTAAATAGTTGGCATCTGTGAGAACTGACTCTTACAGCACTATAAGGAATGGTTGCTGTCAAGGGAGAAGGGGAAAGGACGAGTATAGGAAATAATCTGCTCTCCCATGGCTACTGCATTGAATTAAATTATTGGGATGTAATCAAACTGGCTCCCAAGCATCAGACACTATTCTCACATAGCAAGCAGCTTGCTCTTTAATTTTGAGTTCAAATTGTTCCATAACACTCTCGAAATATTTAACAATAATTGTTAGCAGACATGGTGAAAGATTGTCTCCAGCAACCAACCGGTGAGACTCAGTCCCTGCTAATGATTGAATAAAACACTAATAGCAGATTAAAGCAGCTGAATCTTCAAGGAGCATGTCGGATCTAAACTGTTCACTTATCCTTATTGATTAACTTGTTTTGTCTCCACTCCAGTGCCTGACCTTGGATTTATTTTGCAGAAGTGTTAGAGGTTTGAATGGACTTTAACTGAAATAATGGAGTACAGCTGCTTCAGATTTGCGAACAGTACCTGGCAGTGTAATGAGAGACCTCACAACGTCTGATGACGTCAGACTCTGGGGTGATCTCTCTGGGTGAGAAGTTGGAAATTTGTTTTTTCAAGAAATGAGCCAAGAAATGATTTGGTGATTTCCCTGTTGTCATCATGCATTTCCAGTGCAGATAGACCCTGATCCTGGATTGTTACTGAACTACCAAGCTGAGGTTTCTGCAAGTTTGGATCATTTACCTGGGCACTGATACATTAAAAGTTGATCAATAATCTGATGATAGAGACCAATGGAAGTTTCAGCTATAAAAGCAACAAAGGTGTACTTATTAAACACAGAAAGAAGCCATTCAGTTCTCGAGTCTATGATAGATCCCTGCAGAGCAATTCCATCAGCCCCAGTCTCCTTTCTTGTAACTTATTCTCTTTCACACTTTCATCAATATCCCCTGCCACATACCTGCAATGGGGCAACTGATAGTGGCCAATTAACTTACAGTCAAGAGTTAAAAACAAACTGCTGGAGGGACTCGGTGGGTCAGCAAGCATGTTTTGGGTTGAAGGTAGACAAAAATGCTGGAGAAACTCAGCGGGTGAGGCAGAAGATGCTGCTTCAGGGTTTTGGCCCGAAATGTTGCCTATTTCTTTCGCTCCTTAGATGCTGCTGCACTCGTTGAGTTTCTCCAGCACTTATGTCTACCTTTGATTTTCCAGCATCTGCAGTTTCTTCTTAAACAAATGTTTTGGGTTGAGATTCTTCTTCAACACTGAACTAGAGGGGCAGAAAGAGACAATCTTCTCTCTAATACAGACTGAACAAGGATACTGACCCGAAATATTCTTTGCCCATTTCCACCCACAGATGCTGCCTGACCTGCTGAGTTTCTCCAGCAGTCTGTTTTTAGTTAGCTTAAACTTCCAATATGCCTTTGCCATGGAGAATTGCGAAAAACCACATGGTCACAGAGAAAACGTGCAAACTCCACACAGATAGCTCAAATGGCTGAGACAAATCTGAGTCCCTGAAGGCCATGCTGCTCATTATTATAAAACAAACTGTGATATGGACTTTGTAACGTGAGCTGCAGGCAATATTCCTTCTCTTATTCAACACCGATTCAGCCAGAAAGGCAACTGTTGCTGGGATAGACGAAATGGTGCTTTATGGTGGAAGTCGAGGGAAGTGCATGGGATAGTCCAAGAAGTAGAAGCAGTTGATGACTCTAGCCATTCATTACACAGATCTGGTAAGGGACAGTATATCTCACAGGGATTAGAGGCTCGTCATGGTGTTGGAACCAGTCAGATCCCAGCCTCTTAGGACAGCCAAAGATTGGCAGTGGATCAGAGACCCAGAGCCAGGCATGATGCTGAGATGCAGTAAACAGATTCAGTCTTGTTCCCAAGCCACACGGGGCCTTGAGATGGTAACATCTTTTTCACTTTTTGGTTCCACTTTTTCTTACAGAATTATTCTTCATTTAGCTAGTGTTCCTTTGAAGCTATTGATGAGGCAACATTTCAGTTCTGATGAAGGGTTCTAGATCTGACACTACTTTACCTCTTTAGACAGAAGCAGCATTTGACTTGCTGATTGATTCCATCTTTTCTGATTGTTTCACATAGTTGTCAGTTATTTGCCTCTTGTCACTAACGAGGTCTCATAAAGTATACACCCTCCCTCTTAATATTTCATTGTGACCGCTTTGTGTCCATGTCTTTGTGGGCATTTTCTCTCATTCACTATCACCATGAATCACCACCATCAACTCCAGTATCGCTCCATGAACGTCTCCAACAGCTTTTCCTCAGTGTACAAAGTACTTGTTCCGGGGAGGCTGCACACAACCAATCACTATTATCATAATTGTATTACCAAATGGGTTTTCTCAGCCCTCAGTGTCTCAACAGTGCAATTTTCTTCCATCTTGTGATCTTTATTCTTGACACCTATGAGTGCTGCAAGCTCCCTGTTCCCTGCACTATCGGTCATGTGAGGGCCACGCTTTTTATCCCAGCAGGTTGGTGTGGGTTTACGTCAATCTCAATGCCTAACACAGAGCATGCTTGATAGACCGAGTGACTTACTTGTCTACCTAATTTGTATCACTAGGTATTATATTCTGTTCATCAACATTATCCTGGGTTATCCTCTTCCAATTTGCTTTGCATTTTGTCATTGCTTCTGATGTTTGTGATGTCTGTCAATGGCCAAGCCAGAATCCAGAATCCAGTTTGTTTAGAATATGAAACTGTGAGGTTATCGTCGACTTCAGGAAAACCCGGCACAGTCCCATACCACTTCTCATCAATGACAGCGATGTGGAGGTGGTCAGTAGCACAAAGTTCCTGGGGGTGCAGATCACTAACAGTCTGACCTGGTCGAATAACATCTCATCAACAGTTAAGAGAGCACAGCAGCGGTTGCACTTTCTGCGCCGGATGAGAAGAGCTCACCTCCCCCATCCCATCCTCACTACTTTCTACAGGGGCACCATAGAGAGTATTTTGACCAGCTGTATCTCTGTCTGGTTTGGGGACTGTAGAGCCTCCGACTGGAAGTCTGTGCAGAGAGTGGTGAGGACAGCGGAAAAAATCATCGGGACCTCTCTCCCCTCAATCGGGGATATTGCGACCAAACGTTGCGTGTCTAAGGCCAGCAGTATTATAAAAGACCCCACACATCTCCATCATGGACTGTTCACTCTGCTGCCCTCGGGAAAAAGATATCGCAGCATAAGGAGCAGAACATCAAGGTTCTGCAACAGCTTCTTCCCACGAGCCATCAGACTCCTGAATGCCATGTAATGGGCTGCCACCATTGTCTATTTATCCTTTTATCCTTTTTATCCATTTTATCCATGTCTATCCTTCTGTTAATTTACTGTGTTGCACAGGGAGCCAAATGCAACGTAATTTTGTTTGGAACTGCATATATCAATGTATTTCTAAATGACAATAAAGTTTGTTTGACTTTGACTTAACTTGAATTGGGGGGATCTAGTACCATGCACCGTTGTGCCTATGTGTATGTCACTGCTCCCCATTCCCCACACATTACTGCTTGCCGTCACTGTTCAACGCAAGGCTGGAACCACACCAGGACTGTCTCACAAAGCCTGCCCAAGGATTGGTGGTGTTTTTGATTGTGAGGAGGATAGTTTTATGGTGCAGATGAAATGGAAACTTGAGCAGAGCAATGACAGAGGAGTTTTAATCTCAGTAAGCGTGAGGTGGTGAGTTTTGGAAGGTCTAATAAGGGTAGAACAGACAGAATGAAAGGCAGGACCATAAGAAATACTGAGGAACAGAAGAACCTTGGTGTTTAGATCCCTGGAGGTGGCACATTACATAAATGGTGAAGACGGCATACAGGATGTTTGCCTTCATTTGCCAGGACAGTATGGGCCCATGAAGCTGATTGTACAACTAAATAAAACATGATTTAGCAAACAGCAGGGGTATTGTGTAAAGTTCTTGTTGCCATAATATAGGAAGGATATACTTCCTCTATGTACAGCACAGGTGTCACAGCACCTGGAACATCATGTATGGAATCAGTCTCCTTATTTAAGGATAGATGCAAATGTTGGCGGCAGTTCCAAGATGGATTTTCAGACTAATACTAAACATAGAAACATGGGTGTAGGAGTAGGCTATTCGGCCCTTTGAGCCAGCACCATCATTCAATATGATCATTACTGCTTTCTCCCCACATCCCTTGATTCCGTTAGCCTTAAGAGCTCTACCCAACTATCTCTTCAATACATCCAGTTGAAAGGGTTTCTTATGAGGAAAAGCTGGACATGCCTTTTTCATCCATTTAACACAGGGATGAGCTGAATTTGTTTCTTTCAGAGTGTCATGAGTATTTGGAACTCTCTTCCACATGGGGTAGAGAAAGCAGTCTTAAGGCAGAGGTAGATCAATTCTGATCAAGACGTTGGAGGTGGGCAGGAATGCAGCATTAAAGTTACAAATCAGGTTAGCCATGATCTTACTGAAAAGCGAAGCAGACTCGAGGGGCCTATTTGTTCTCCATAGTCATATGTGTATTTGATTAGCTGCTAGATCTCTGTACCACTGATCCGGTAACTTGAGTTTAAATCTCACCATAATATTTGGGTGAATTTAAGTTCAAATAATTACATATAAAAAGCTGGTCTCAGTAATGCTAACCATTACTCAAAAACATAATCATGTTCAGAAGACACGACCTTACCCTGAGGACTCTCCAATAGTTTCCCAACCGCTGCCCATGGATGATTCCACACCCACAAAGTGGTTAACCCTTATCCGTCTCCTCAGTTCAAGGGCATGCAGAGATGGGCAATAAATGCCAGGATTGCCAGCAACGCCTTCAATCCATTAAAAATAAAAATTAAACTGCACTTGTGGGAAGATGGAAACATGGGAATGGATATTCAGAACCTTTGAAACACTAGGATACATTTTGGAAAGGTTGTATCTGTTATTTTCTGGTTGATGGCTATTTTAGGGTTTTAACGTACCTATAAGGCCATTCACACAACCTGAATTTCAGAATCAAACCATCAATCCTCCGGAATGTTGCTTGCAGTTTTTGTTGTTATTTCAGATTTCCAGCAGCTGCATGTTTTTTTTTGATTTTCATTTACTTTTGATCCCACAGTTCTTGAGTGACTTTTAACCCCATCTGCTATTCCATCAATAGATAGTTTCACTCAAAAGTGAACCAAATGTCATTGGTGTTTAAGAAGGAACTGCAGATGCTGGAAAATTGAAGGTAGACAAAAATGCTGGAGAAACTCAGCGGGTGAGGCAGCATCTATGGAGCGAAGGAAGGGTTTCGACCCGAAACGGTGCCCATTTCCTTCGCTCCATAGATGTCACCTCACCCGCTGAGTTTCTCCAGCACTTTTGTCCACCTTCAAATGTCATTGGTAATTATTTACACCTAAATACAGCCAAGACATCTGGCAGCAAGATCCAAGAGGGTTGCTGCTTGACGCATTTTTGTATTTATCACAGCTCAACATTTAGAGAATGTTCCTTTAATGTGAGAATGGGAAACCAAACTCTTCCTGCCTGCATTACAACTCAGTCCTCTTCTAAGTGTTTGCTCGGGAAGTCAATCAGAATTTAACGTTATAAAATGTAAGTGCTTTATAAGAGGATGTTCTGTGTTGGTAGATAATTTCCTTATTCTGTTAAGGTATTTAATTTATCATAAGGTTTTGATATTTCACGTCACCGAGTAAAAGTCAGACATTTCAATAAAATCAAGACATCAACATTCCCACAAAGAATTGTCAGCCTGTTGTACTTGAAGGGAAAACTGCAATTAATATCTTATTCGCGTTGCTAGGCAACGGAAAATGCATGAAAAGAGTCAGCATAAATATTCAAGCTTTACAATTTGCTGCACAGTGTGTCTTCAGTCTGAGAAAGCTGGCGAGCAGAGGTGGTTCCCACTGGGATGGACTGAAATTGGGAGAAAGAAGTGGAATCTTCGTATGTCAAAGTAAATGCATTAACAGATGGCCTGAGGAAGGTTAGTGGAGGGTGGCATGGTGTATGGAGCATATAGTTTGAGTGCAGAGAGGAGCAGGTGGAAAGTAGGGAAGGGTTTTTGATCCAAATACTGGTGTTGTAGTGATCCCACTGAACAGAGATTGGGATGTTCTTCCCAGGCAGTTAGGCCCCATTCTACATCTCCTACTGGCCGGTGATTGAATGGGCTGCAGATATCACTTCATGACTGCCCACTTGTTCTAATATTCACATGGGATGACGTCGTGAGAAGGCAACGTGACAGAGTAATTTCAAAATTGCATCAAAAGATGGAGGTTGAATGAATGTGGCTCAACATTTACACGGGGCGGAAGATCAGTGGAGGAAATGGATTATTGGAGTTTGAACGAGAACAAATAATCAGATTTCTTTCCTGAAAAGAGCAGAATCTCAACAGTATTGAATTGTCATAGGACAGAAGGCAGACTTGAATCTAAGAGGGGCCGGAGGTAGAATAGTCTTGTCAGGGCCATTTCCCTACTTTTTCCCTATACCCCTGAATATTATTTTCTTGCTGGTGCCAATCATTTAGACCTTTTGATTGTGTACCCACTGCTCCTCCAACCAGTGGATTCCAGATCGAAACCTCTCATGGAAAGGATATTTCCCCTGTATTCCCTTTATGTCTTTTACCCCAAATTTTAAATCTGAATCCTTTAATCTCTGAATGTTAATGTTACTTAATGCATTCTGCTTCCCTTTATCTTCCCTGTGTGAACCAGTCCTAATCCTGTACACCTGTATCAACCTACTTTGCTTCCTAGAAAACATCTTAAAAACCACTGGTAAATCCATTCTATTTACAACTCTCTTTAGAACCATCATATACTTCCTACAATGTGGTCTGCATACTCTGATTGTGGTTGAACTAGGATTTTAGACAAACTCAACATAACTTCCCTGCTTTTGCGCTCTGTGGTTCTAGCTTTGGACCAGGATTTACTCATCACTCTCACAACCTGTGCTGCCACTTTCTCATTCCCGTCCTTTAGATCTGTGCCATTTGGTAGATATTGTTTCACCTTACTCTTCATGCCAAACTGTATCATAGAGTCATAAACATGTTCTTCGGCCCACCTTGCCCACACCGGCCAACATGTCCCACCTACGCTAGCCCCACCTGCCCGCGTTTGGTCCATATCCCTCCAAACCTGTCCTATTGAGGGACTGCAGAGTAGGTTTACAAGGTTAATTCCCGGGATGGCGGGACTGTCATATGCTGAGAGAATGGAGTGGCTGGGCTTGTACATTCTGGAGGTTAGAAGGATGAGAGGGGATCTCATTGAAACATATAAGATTGTTAAGGGTTTGGACATGCTAGTGGCAGGAAACATGTTCCCGATGTTGTGGGAGTCCAAAACCAGGGGCCACAGTTTAAGAATAAGGAGTAAGCAATTTAGAACGGAGACGAGGAAACACTTTTTCTCACAGAGAGTTGTGAGTCTGTGGAATTCTCTGCCTCAGGGAGCGGTGGGGGCAGGTTCTCTGGATGCTTTCAAGAGAGAGCTAGAAAGGGCTCTTAAAAATAGTGGAGTCAGGGGATATGGGGGGAAGGCAGGAATGAGGTACTGATTGGGGATGATCAGCCATGATCACATTGAATGGTGGTGCTGGCACGAAGGGCTGAACGGCCTACTCCTGCACCTATTGTCTATTGTCTATTGTCTATCCATGTACCCGCCTGTTTCTTAAATGTTAGGATAGTCCCTGCCTCAACTCCCTCCTCTACTGCTTGTTCCATGCACCCACCACTCTTTGTGTGAAAACAGATTCTTTTTTTACCCCTTCGCTTTAAACCTATGTCCTCTGGTCCTCGATTCGCCTACTCTGGGCAAGATTTATTCCTCTCATGATTTTATACACCTCTATAATATCATCCCTAATCCTCCTGCACCTCAAGGAATAGAGTACCAGCCTACTCAACCTTTGCCTATAGTTCAGACCCTCTAGTCCTGGCAACATCCTTGTAAATTTTCTCTGTACCCTTTCAAGCTTGACAACATCTTTCCTATAACATGGTGCCCAGAACTGAACACAATGCTCTAAATGTGGCCTCACCAACATCTTATACAACTGCAACATGACGCCCCCAACTACTATACGCTAGACTTATGAAGGGCTATTTGCCAAAAACCTTTTTGACCACAACATGACCATTCCTTATGTATGTGCAACTCCATGACCACCTTATCTACCTGCGACTCTGGGTACAATTCAATTGTTCTGTATTAAATGTAATTTGCCACTTGTCTGTCTATTCAGCTAGTCTGCGTCTTCTTGCATTCATATTACTAAATGTATACTACACCTCTTTGTGTCACCCATTCATTTGGAAAATTTACTCCGTACACCCATGTCATTAACATGTATTGTGGTCTTCCATTTCCATGACACACATCCATCCCATTATTCTCTGCATTCTCTCTTTAAGTTAATTCAATATCCAGGATGTTTATCACCCTATAATTCTCTGCGCCTCAATCTTGTCAAGCAGTCACAGTGGGTTAGCTGGTGGAGCTGTTGCCTCACAGTTCAACCCTGATCTTAGGTAATGAATGTGTGGACGATAGACAATAGACAATAGACAATAGGTGCAGGAGTAGGCTATTCGGCCCTTCGAGCCAGCACCGCCATTCAATGTGATCATGGATGATCAACCCCAATCAGTAACCCCGTTCCTGCCTTCTCCCCATATCCCCTGATTCCGCTATTTTTAAGAGCCCTATCTAGCTCTCTCTTGAAAGCATCCAGAGAACCTGCCTCCACCACCCTCTGAGGCAGAGAATTCCACAGACTCACCACTCTCTGTGAGAAAAAGTGTTTCCTTGTCTCCGTTCTAAATGGCTTACTCCTTAGTCTTAAACTGTGGCCCCTGGTTCTGGAAACAAGTCATCAGTTTGCATGAGCTCACTGTGGAGTTTGCATGTTCTTACTGTGACTGCGTGGGTTTCCTCTGGGCATTCCGATTTCCTCCCACATTCCCAAAGGCATAAAGGTTTGTAGCTTAATTGCCACTACAGTTTTGGGAGACGATGTGAAATAGGGATAACATAGAATCCGTGTGAACAGTTGAACGATTGTCAGTGTGGTCCCGGTGCGCTGAATAGACTGTTTTCATGCTGTATCTCTAACTTAAACTAAAGACTTTTGTGTAGTACCTAATCAGACTCCTTCTAAAGAACTAAGTGGATGATATCTCTGTCATCTTTAATCAGCTTTGATTATAGTTTTTGAAAGCCACTGCAACTGAGCCTAACTCGATTGGCCTAATGTTACCCGGCATGTTTTTGTACCCGTTTTTGATTAGCAGTGTCGCATTTTCAAAACCCCTGGCACCTCAGTTGTATCTTGGGAGGGCTAAAAGATGATTGCACATCCTCCACACCTACATTCCTCAGCAATCTTGGCACTGGACCAGATGCTTTGTTTGCTTTTAACATCGTGTGCCTTTCAAGCACATCCTCCTTCACTTTTCACCCATTGTCTCCACTACTTTTTGCTTGGCTGTAATTTTGGTAAAGGGTGGTGCAAAATACTCACTTGGCATTGAATTTGTGCTTTCTGGCTGAAGTCATGGATCTAGCCAACATCAGCTTATTATTGATTTGTCCATTTAAGTCTATTCCATTCCTTATGGTTCATCATCATTCTCTTCTCACTCTTTTGCCTATTTTCTCTTTCCTTTCACTTTCCTACTCAGCTCCCTAATCTTCAGTCTTTTTACCCAATATCTGTCATACATTTGCTTCTCTTTCTTCATCTTCTCGAGCTCTTTCTTCATCTTCTCGAGCTCTTTCTTCATCCATAGGGTCTGGCCCTTTGCCCTTCTCTCTTGTGGAAATGTATGTACTTAGCCTGTGTCAGGAACAATCTGCTCCGTAAACAATATCCCATTGTTCTGCTGTACAGACACTCTCTGATTGATGTAAGGAATACATTCCGTGAACCCTTATGTAAGTCAGTTTTTACATAGGTTGGAATCACCATTCCCATCCCCTGCTTGAAATCTCATTGAGAGTATTAACTGTCTCAGTAGCGTCTGCCTTTCTGCAGGAGAAGGCCTTCTGGGTAAGCACCGCGCCATTGATGACTTGTTTCCAATCTAAACCTGGAATTATAAACTGCCTTGATTTCACTAGGGACTGAGTACAGAATTGTTTACATAAGTGTATATTTACGTAAGTTGTCTGTTGCATAAGCCTGGAAGTGCCTGTAGATTTATTTTTTAATATTGAATCCACTTTATTCTATTAACTCCTTTCTCATCCCTGTGAAGACAGCCCTCGCCTGTCATGGAGGGACAACATTACCTGTCTAAATCTTATTATTTGATAATCACTGCTCCACAACTGCACACCCACTGAAATTTAATTCCCTAGAACTAGATGACTCTTTCTTTGGTGTTTTATAAATATTTAAGTAACAGCTTACACACCCATGGATGAGAGAATCTATCAGTTTAAGTAGATTGTTGGTGATTTTGCATCGCATATTTGTATCCATATAAAATATGAATGTCCACGTGGAAATTGTCCTATTCTGGCCAAACTCAGTTATAATAATTTTATGTTCCAATTTTCTATTGATAGAAAAACAATGGTGGTAAGGTGTTACAACAGGGTAAACAACAAAGCAAGAAAGCAGAATCAATAACTCCGTTGAACCTGTTATGTCCCCATTCCCATCCCGTCTGAAGAAGGGTTTCGGCCCGAAACGTTGCCTATTTCCTTCGCTGCATAGATGTTGCTGCACCCGCTGAGTTTCTCCAGCACTTTTGTCTACCTTATAATTGACCTGCCATCTATCTTCTTTAAAGGAACAGTGTTCCAGATTTCAACTACCCATGGTGTGACTGAACTCCCATGCTGACTCTTGTCAATATTCTTCTCCAGTTTTAAGGTTGCTTCTCATCTTTTATCTTCATTGGATCTTCGCCCTGTCTTTTGTCATTTTAAAGACACCATCTTGACATCCAATCTCAGAAATGATACAAAGGTAATGTAATATGGTGCAATAGGTAGCAATGTTACAAAATGTTGAGATTTTGAAAATCAAGTCTGCAATTTATCCCAACAGATAAAGTGTAAAAATAAGTTTAATTTGACACCTAATTCACTTTCATATCTTCAGTATTACAAATGTTATGGCCATTTTCATACTTGGGAATTAGCATCTTGTTCCCTATTGCTTTTCCATTGACTTAACACAAAAGCTGTGATCGAGGACAGTCAAAAGCCCATAACTTTCTTAAAAATTAAGAGAACTGAAAGAAATGTTCAGTTATTATAGATTAAAGCATTCTGAAACAAATATGAAACAATCTTACTTGGATGACCTGAAATTAAAGCATATAATTAGTTAGTTACCCAATTGTAGCTAATTACAAAATTCAATTACTAGATCTAAACATCTATCCATTTCTTAAGAAAATATTAACATTTTTAAATAGCCTAAGTGTCCAAATAACATTCACACAAGAATTCACAATATAACATGATTTTTAAATCTCATTGTCATGAATTTATAGGCCAAATTGAAGGAATTTCGTGTTTAATTCCCGTAAATTAATGGCCATTTAAATCATCTTGCGAGTGGGATTTTGTGATACGCGATCGTTTGGAACGTTGTGGTTGCGGTGAATTTAAACCCCACATCGGCAGGAAAAATACTGCCGGTTCGTATGGGTCCTAAGTCACCTTTTCGCAACGTGAAATTTTGATTAAAGGCGTCCTAAGAAGGAAGTTTATATGAAAAAATAAACGGTGTACCTTGCCTTGTCCCCTACGTGAGATCCGCCCCATTGTCGGCGTTGACAGCATTGGAAGAAGATTTTAATTTTAGTCCTGCTAATAAATTATCCAGCGCTAATTTTAATAAACTTAATTAAAAAACAGTCGAAGCGATTTTTCTTCAGCAACTAAATAGCCTGTTCAAAATCGATTTGAACAGGCTGAAGAAAAAACACATTTTAAACCCGCCCCCCTCTCAAAGGCGCCAAAGTCATGCACACGGCCAGTGACAGAACTGCAGCACTGCTGAAGGTAAGTTTTATAACATACCTACAATAGGGTGGCTTTCATGGTAATGTCCTGAGGAGTCCACACTGCACACTGTTTAAGAAAATATCTCCTTCAAAACTGAATCCAGAACTTCTGAAGGGTTCTAACCAAGCCCTGAAGCTCCAGACCATTACTTAATCCCCTAAAGGCCCTGTCCCACTTTCCTGAGTTACTCACACACTCTCCGAGTTTTCCCCTTGATTCGAACTTGGAGAATTACGGTAATAGCCGTTCATAGGTACTCGGGGCTATTTCTTTAACTTGTGGATATTTTTCAACATGTAAAAACGTCCCGACTTTCGTGATGCCCCAAGTTCCTACGGCTGGCATTACGAGCCACTACGAAACATCTACGGACTCCTACGAGCTCGCTACCGACATTACCCGACATTCCCCGAGTTCGAATCAAGGGGAAAATTCGGGAGCGTTCGTAAGTAACTCAGGAAAGTGGGACAGGACCTTATCTATTCCAGTCGTTTGAATTGATTTAAAGTCAATATTAACTTATATTACATTAAATTTCATTATACCATTGTCAAGTGCTCTACAGTATATACCAAATTAATTTTCTCCACAACTATTTCTGGTTTCGCTGCATTCACTAAAAAAAAATATTTTGTCCTTTTTAGAGCAAAATTACAACTGTTCCCACAGTTTTGCCTCATTTGCAGTTGCTTGGGCAATTTACGGTGGAATTAAAGAAATATTTGTACCTTTCCAATCCAAGGACACAATTCCTGAACTCAAAGAGCATTGAAAAATTGGGAGTAATATGTTTGCAATCTACTCATCCATCAGGTACTTGTTCATTTTATGTATTATTCCATTCTCTATTATCATGCTTTCACGCATATTAAATCCATTTTCACTTCAGTCTTGCCCATTTTCTCCATGTTAAAAATGATTATACATTTTCATTTAACAAGTCTGTCTTTCCCTTATTGCTCTGCTTCTAATCTTTAAAAAGACACAGATTCCTCCTTACCAGTTTCATTGTGTTAATATTTCATAATAAGAGCTTTCACAATTATCCTTCAAGGTAGTTAAAATTGCTGGAGAAATGCAGGTGAGGCAGCATCTATGGAGCGAAGGAATAGCTGCCGTCTCGGGTTGAGATGTTTCTTCAGACTGATGTGGGGGTGGGAAGAAGAAAGGCAGAGGCGGAGACGTGGGCTGTGGGAGAGCTGGGAAGGGAGGGGAAAGAAGGAGAAAGCAGGGACTACCTGAAATTGGAGAAGTCAATGTTCATACCACTGGGGTGAAAACTACCCAAGCTAAATATGACGTGCTGCTCCTCCAATTTACGGTGGGACTTACTCTGGCCTTGGAGGAGGCCCAGGACAGAAAGGTCAGATTCGGAATGGGAGGGGGAGTTGAAGTGCTGAGAGTGGGAGATCAGGTTGGTTATTGCGAAGTGAGCGAAGGTGTTGCTCCGCTTGGTCTCACCGATGTAGAGCAGCTGACACCTAGAGCAGCGGATGCAATAGATGAGGTTGGAGGAGGTGCAGGTGAACCTCTGC
This sequence comes from Raja brachyura, assembly GCA_963514005.1. Next base: position 41,445,356 of record OY740798.1, on the reverse strand, counting down.
CGCACCTGGATAGACTGCTTAGGTCCTTGGATGGAGTCAAGGGGGGAGGTAAAGTGACAAGTGTAGCATTTCCTGCGGTTGCAAGGGAAAGTACCGGGGGAGGGGGTGGTTTGGGTGGGAAGGGACGAATTGACCAGGGAGTTACGGAGGGAAAGGTCTCTGCGGAAAGCCAAAAGGGGAGGAGATGGGAAGATGTGGCCAGTGGTGGGATCCCTTTGGAGGTGGCGAAAATATTGTAGGATTATCTGTTGTACGTGACGGCTGGTAGGGTGGAAGGTGATGACAAGGTGGACTCTGCCCTTGTTACGAGTAGGGGGATGGGGAGTGAGAGCAGAGTTACGGGGTATAGAAGAGACCTTGGTAAGAGCCTCATCTTTAGTCGAAGAGGTGTACACGGAGGAACTAGGAGTAGGGGATAGAGTCCTTACAGGAAGTAGGGTGGGAAGAAGTGTAGCCATGGGAGTCAGTGGATTTACAGTAGATGTCGGTCTTTTAACAATTATCCTTGATATTTCTTGTCGGTTTTATTTCGTAATCTTCCTATGTACTTTCGAGTACATTCTGTATGTCGAGTTTAGTTTACTTTAGAGGAACAGTGCAGAAACAGGCCCTTCAGCCCACTGAGTCCATGCCCACCAGTGATCCCCGCATACTAACAATATTCTACATGCATAAGGGAGACTTTATAATTTTACCAAGCCAATTATCCTGCAAACCTGCACGTCTTGGGGTGTTGGAGAAATCCAGAACTCCCGGAGAAAGCCCACACAGGTCATGCGAAGAACATACAAACTCCATACAGACACACCCATACACAGGATCAAACCCAGGTCTCTGGAGACAGCAACTCTACCGCTGCGCCACCGTGCCACCCCATGTACTGTGTTTCTACTGCAGTTGTACAGGGTTTTGGTCTCCAAATCTGAGGAAAGACATCCTTGCCATAGAGGGGGTACAGAGAAGATTCACCAGACTGATTCCTGGGATGTCAGGACTTTCATATGAAGAAAGATTGGATAGACTCGGCTTGTACTCGCTGGAATTTAGAAGATTGAGGGGGGATCTTATAGAAACTTACAAAATTCTTAAGGGGTTGGACAAGCTAGATGCTGGAAGATTGTTCCCGATGTTGGGGGAGTCCAGAACAAGGGGTCACAGTCTAAGGATAAGGGGGAATTCCTTTAGGACCGAGATGAGGAAAACATTCTTTACACAGAGAGTGGTGAGTCTCTGGAATTCTCTGCCACAGAAGGTAGTTGAGGCCAGTTCATTGGCTATATTTAAGAGGGCGTTAAATGTGGCACTTGTGGCTAAAGGGATCAGGGGGTATGGAGAGAAGGCAGGTACGGGATACTGAGTTGGATGATCAGCCATGATCACATTGAATGGCGGTGCAGGCTCGAAGGGCCGAATGGCCTACTCCTGCACCTATTTTCTATGTTTCTATGTTTCTATGTTGTTTCTATAGTTCTCCCACAATTCTGATTTTCCATCATGTTCAGTTATTAACCACAGTTGATTAACTAAACAAATAGAGTTAAAGAGATGGGGCTGTCCCACTGTACGAGCTAATTCAAGAGTTCTCCCGAGTTTCCCCTGATTCGAACTCGGAGAATTACGGTAATAGCCGCTCATAAGTACTCGGGGCTCTCGTGGAGTCTTCCCGAGCTTACCGCATTTCCCGAGTACCTGCCGTTAGCGTTACGAGCCGCTAAGAGACGTCCCCGAGATCCGACGTACCTGCTACGTACATTCTACGTGCTTACCACGAGTTTGATTTTTTTTTAAACTCAGGAGAGCTCTTGAATTACCTCGTACAGTGGGACAGGCCCTTTATACAGCATGACCCTTTGGCCCAACTCATCCATACCAACCAAAATGTCTACATGACCTTTAGCCTACGGGGAACATGCATTTCAATCCCATTGGTTTATCCATACTCTTATTCCCAGAATGTAATCACAAGTGACCATGCCTCCACCAGTAGCTATAACCCTAAGCTCATTAATTCCCTCCTTAACTTCCTTTCCTCAATATCCTTTCTTCCTTTTTAAAGATGCTCCTTCAAACCCGCCATATTTTCTGAGCTTTTGAACATCTACTCTCACTTCCTCTTTATGTGGATCATGGACTAATTATCTTTGGTAACTCACCATGGAACATTTTGCCATATTAAAGATAGTATATCAATACATGCTGTTGGGGCAACCTCGATAGGTTGCATTATTTGCATACAGATTCACCCATTGATGATGAAGCACAATTTCATTTCGGAGTCACGTGAGTGACTTCGTGAAGAACCCGCCAGCACGCATGCGCGACATATCATCGCTACACATTTGCAGTCGACGGCTGGAGGTGGAGCGCGGCTCCCCACCAGCTCTTCATAAGGGCCACTCAGGTAAGTACAGGCAACCTTGAGCTGGTTGTCCCTGCTGTTTTGAATTGTTTTTTCTCCAACAGGGACATGGATAAGAGGAGTACGGGCCGCAGGACTTCCGTAAGGAGTCGCCGGCCGTTAATCCCGGAGCTCTCTTCAACGACAGCACCCGCTCGACGGGCCGGGAAAAAGGCGCGAAAATCGGGGAGCCCTGTGTGTACAGGACCCGACCCACCGACACAGTTGTGCACAAGCGGGGTTCCCGCAGAGCAGGAAGTTGGTACGGCGCCGGAGCAGGTAGCCCCTGACTCCATTTCATTATCGCCAACAGGATCGTTGGCTGATGCGAGCAAACGGGTTTCATGTGCTGCTGCACGGCCCTTCTCCCTGAGCCCTCGTGGAAGATCCAGGGATAGAGCTCGACAACCTAGCCCTTTTCGGGCAGAGGTTTCACCAGAGGCCGCTAGATTGCGGACTGGTGGATCAGCGAGACCTGAGTCCACTGGCAGACCAGGGAGGGCCAGTGTAGACTCACCACCTAGTTGGACCAGGAGGAGTCACACAGGTGGAGTCTCGCCACGGTCACCGCATCCCCCGTTGGTGGCAGGACGGGACCGTACGCCATCTGGGTCCAGGAAAAGGACAGTCGGCAAGCCCGCGCGGATGTCGGGTCACCACTTATGCGGCGTTGGGTGCCGACTTCACACCGCATATGCCCTTAGAGGCAGTCGGGCCTAGCTCAGCCAAAAGGAGGCGTATGAGCAGATCCGCGCGGGAGTCGTTCAGTTTCGCTGAGGCGCCTGGCAGCGACTTTTCGTCACGGCACCGAGATTACCTCGACGAGGTATGGGCCGATGATAGGAGCCTCAGGAGTTCCTTCGGGCATGAGGACTCTGACCGCCTATTCACGCACGATGAAGGGCGCATTAATCAGATGGAGAGGATGATGGAACGAATCCTGCAGCAAAATCAACGGCGGGAAACATCCAGTTCCAGGGGACTCATGGACATATCCCCATCATCAATGGATAGCATGAGCCAGCCAGAAGAAGAGGAGATCTTGGTACACGTACCAGTGGCACCTGAGGTCCCTCAGGAAGAACTCCTGGACGTGGCAGCCAAGTTTGCGTTACCCGAATCATCGGGACAACCCCTCAATACCAAACTGGCCGCTACCATTGATTTCCTCACCAGCCATCAGCTACAGGATCAGGTCCTTGCGGAGGCCATGAACAGACACAAGGCACCGAGTAATTGTAACTCGCTCAATGTGCCTATTGTGAACATGCCTATTTGGGGCAATATTAGCCCGGGCATTAGAGCACGGGAAGTAAAGTTACAAAGAATCCTGAAACTGCTCACATCTGGGATTACCGCTTTTGCGAGGTCGGTGGACGGTGTGGATTTGAACACCGAACAGGAGGATGTTCTTGCACTACTATGCAACACGCAATATGAAATAAATGTGTTTCGGTAAAGCATCATCAAGCCTACGTTAAACCCCAAATTTGCGGGGCTATGCAGAGCATCCCCAACACCACCACCCAGACAGCTATTCGGAGAAGACCTCCCGAAGCAGGTCAAGGATTTAGATGACCATGCCAAGACAGTGGGTCTTATGAGGTCACACATCTTGACCAGAAAACGGCCAGGAAAACATCATATTTCAGGCCACGGCGCAAACCGAAAGGCCAGCAAGGACCTACATACCGGCGCCTCCACAATACCTACAGTCTCAACAGCCCAGGCCTTTTTTAGGGCAAGGCCCGCAGCGGCCAGCATGGAAGATGCGGTTTCCGCATCACCAGCACAACCCAGCACCTCCACGTCCCACCAAACATGTCAGGGACCGCCGATAACCATGATGGTAAGGCGGTCCGGATTTCATGCACTTGCATGTCTAACCTACATGTTGGGGGTAGACTATGGTTTTTTAAGGAGGCATGGGAAACCATCACTTCAGATGAGTTTATCTTACAAAGTATTCAAGGCCATGAGATTGAGTTTATAAATGGTCAAATTCCTCCACCTCAGCATATGCCGAATCGCAAATTTGCACTTTCCAGCAAGGAAACAGCAGTAGGCTATGCTGAAATCTTGAGACTATAAGGGAAAGGCGTGATAGAAAGAACTATACACGAACAAATTGAATTTGTATCTAACATATTCACAAAAACCAAGAAAGATGGTGGATGTTGGGTCATTATAGATCTAACCCATTTGAATACTTTTGTAAAATATACCCATTTCAAAATGGACACGTTCGAAACAGCCAAATCTTTGATTTCTGAGGGCTGCTTCATGGCATGCATTGATTTAAAAGTTGCATACTATTCAGTATCCATCCAGAAACATCACAGGAAGTTCTTAAAGTTTACCTGGATGGATCAACTTTGGTAATACAAAGCTTTGCCCAATGGGCTTACCACAGCCCCCAGATTGTTTACTAAATTACTCAAGCCAGTGCTAGCAACACTGAGGAGGCAAAATCATACGGTTATGGCTTACCTGGATGATATCCTAATCATTGGGAATACACTGGAATCAGCAAAATTGGCAGTTTCAGCCACTGTGGAAATATTTCAAAAAATGGGATTTATTATCCATCCAGATAAATCAAAGTTCTGTCCTTCACAGATCATGGACTATCTGGGATTCACGGTGGATTCCGATCGCATGATTGCCACCATAACAACTAACAATGTTGGGGATATCATTCAAGCATGTAAGAATCTGGTCTGCGCCAGTATACCATCAATCAGACAAACTGCTAAGGTGATTGGGAAAATCGTAGCAGTTTTTCCAGCTGCTCAATTCGGACCTTTACATTATCAAAATTTGCAAAGATCCAAGATTTCAGCGTTAAAATTGAATGCTGGACATTTTGATAGACCCATGCAGCTGCCACTTACGGCAAAAATTGAGTTACAATGGTGGATTGATAATATCCGTAACTCGTTTAAACCCATCATTGTGCCTCGTCCGGTGGTATACTTACAAACAGACGCAAGCTCCCATGGCTGGGGAGCTACGGACAACAACACTAGTTGCGGAGGCAGATGGGACACCCTTGAATCTACCCGGTTGTTATCACAAGGGATAAATTATTTGGAGATGCTAGGAGCATTCCACGGACTTAGAGCTTATTGTTCAAACTTTACTGACACTCATGTCCGTCTCCAAATAGACAATACCACTGCGGTGGCATATCTAAATCATATGGGCGGTACCAGGTCAATTTCATGTGATGAATTGGCAAATACAATTTGGCTCTGGTGCATACAACGGAATATTTGGAATTCAGCTACCTATTTACCAGGTAAGCTCAATATAGTGGCGGACACCAGGTCACGGAAATTTAATGACAACATCGAGTGGATGTTAAATCCCCAAATATTCGCCAAAATTACAGCCAAATTTGGTAAACCGGATATTGACCTTTTTGCGTCACGGTTGAACCATCAGGTACCAACATATGTATCATGGGAACCAGATCCTGGGGCAATGGCGATGGACGCCTTCTCGCTAGACTGCGGGAAATGGTTTTTCTCTGCATTTCCTCCATTTTGCCTCATCAGTCGGGTATTGCGGAAAATCCAGCTAGATGCTGCTAAAGGCATTCTTGTCATACCCAACTGGCCTACTCAGCCATGATATCCGGTGGTCCTTGGAATGATCAGTCAACCATGGGTCCTCTTAGAGGGTTGCCCACAATTGGTGATGAACCCTGTTACAGGGGAACAACATCCCTGCCATAGTCACTTGAAATTATTGGCTTGCAGGTTCTGAACAGACCATTACTGCAGTATGGTCTCTCATCAAGGACAATGGATACAATTGGAGCATCATGCAGGGAGTCCACAAGACGGCAATATCTAACGCATATCAGGAAATGGGAAACCTACTGCGGCCGCTTGGACATTGCATATGACTCCGTTTCAATCACAGATGTGCTGGAATTCCTAGCGGGGTTGCATCATGACGAACACCTCAGCTACAGTGCCATCAATAGCGCCAGGAGTGCGCTATCATTCTACCTCAATATTGAGGTAGGATCCAACAAACTGGTGTCCAAACTGATGCGGGGAATATTTAATTCCAATCCGCCAAGACCCCGTTACAACGTCACCTGGGACATTGGGAAAGTACTAACCCCACTCAGGACGTGGTCGCCCATGGCTGGGCTTGAATTGGACAAACTCACCCTGAAGCTGGTGATGTTATTGGCACTTACTTCAGCACAAAGGGTACAGACACTTCATAAGGTCAAGATTGACAGAATGATCTCTACCCCAGAGAAAGTAATTTTCTTTGTTGATGAATTACTTAAGTAGCATAGACCTGGATACACAGGGCTGCAGCTGGTGTTTCCAGCATACCCCGCTGATGCTAGGCTATGTTTAGCCACCCATATCCGCCACTACATAACAGTGACGCGGAAATTAAGGGAAATGGAAAAATACCTGCTAATCAGCCACAAAAAACCTCACCATAGAGTGACGGGACAGACGATCTCCAGATGGCTCAGGATCGTCTTGAACGAAGCAGGTATTGACACTAATGTCTTTAAATCCCATTCCACCAGGGCTGCATCAACGTCGGTGGCAAAGGTCATGGAGGTGCCCATCGACCATATTCTTGCCACAGCGGGATGGGCCAGTGAAGCCACCTTTCAACGGTTTTATAACAAACCTGTTACCGCTCCTGTAATGTTCGCAGAGGCCGTGCTGTATGCGGGTCGAGAACATACAACTACTCCCCAGTGAGGGTTTTTTTCTTTTTGTTGTTATTAATAAATATTATTATTTTTCAGTACAAGCAGTCTGAAAATTTGATTACTCCTATCCATCCTCACAGTGGCGTGTGTGACAGCATGGACGTTGTCCAGGGCATGAAATCACAGAGCTTTGAAGTCTTCACGAAGTCACCCACGTGACTCCGAAATGAAATAGTAAGATTAAACAAGAACTTACCAGTTTGAAGTTTGATCTTTATTTCATGAGGAGTTGCGATGAGGGATTTCGTGCCCTCCGCTCCCAACCCTCGATCATAAAGTCAACTGGTAATTAGAGTCTCTTCAATCTTACTATAACAAGTCATTTCTTTGTTTGTTGGTTCTGTGATTCCACACCGCTGCTTTGAAGAATGTCGCGCATGCGTGCTGGCGGGTTCTTCACGAAATCCCTCATCGCAACTCCTCATAAAATAAAGATCAAACTTCAAACTGGTAAGTTCTCGTTTAATCTTACTATTTACTGTTATCATTTAATCTTTCTTTCATTCATGAGGTTTATCTTATTTGAATCTGAACTATCCACCAATTGATACTTATCATCCACAAAACATTCATTTAAAGACTACTAACTATTTTTGGCTCTTTTCTAAACCCGTTCCTTGATAATTTTTGCAACATTTTATGAAAAGTAAATATGACTTAGCAAGTTGCCCTAAGTTTTGTTGTAACAATTGGTTGTAAGATTGGCATGGTAGCAGGAGTCAGAGGGTGGTAGTGGAAGGTTGTATTTCAAACCGGAGGCAGGTGCTGGGTCCTCAATGTTTATCATATATAATAACGATCTGGATGAGAACGTTGGTGGCATGGTTAGTAGGTTTGCAGATTACACCAAAAATGGTGGCACAGTGTACTGTGAAAAACATTCTCTCAGGTTACAATGGTAATATAGATCAACTTGGAAAGTGGGCAAAATAATTCCAGAGGAAATTTAATCAGGCTAGTGCGGTAATGCATTTTGGTAAGGTGAACCATGGCAGGGCATACACAGTATGGGCCTGGAGAGTGTGGTGAAACACAGAGACTTGGGGGTACAAGCTATTAAGTCTCTGAAACTGATATTACAGATAGACAAGGTGGTGAAGAAGACATATGACACACTTGCCTTCACTGGTTGAGGCATATGTTGAAGAATGTTACAGATGTATAAGATGTTGGTGCCACCACATTTGGTGTATTGTGTTTGGTTCTGATTACCATGCTATAGGAAAGATGTGATGAGACTAGAGATGAGTTGTAGAAAAGATTCACAAGGCTGCTGCCAGTATTGGAGGGCTTGAATTATGAGAGACTGGATAGGCTGGGTTTGTTTGCGCTAGAGTGAAAGAGGTTCAGGAATGACCTTTCCCATGGTACATAAAATGATGAGGGATATAGGTAAGTATATGCTCACTGTCTTTTCCTCGGGGTTGGCGAGTCTAAAACTTGGGGGCTTAGGTTTAAAGTGAGAGAGGAAATCTTAAAAGGGGATCCGAGGGGTAATTTTTCATACAGAATGTGGCATGTATATGGAACATGTTGCCAGATGAAACAGTTAAGGCAGATATAATTACAATGTTTAAAAGACTCTTGGACAAGTACATGGATATAAAACATTGATAGGGATATGGGCCAAATGCAGCCAAATGGGACTAGCTGATAAACCATCTTTATCGGCATGATCAAATGGGGCCAAATGGCCTCTTTCCTCACCATATCACTCTCTGAACCTATAACTGTAACATTTATCTGCTGTTGTTATCATCTATTTTATACCATCATAAAAAGCCAGCTTTCACTTCTCCTGCATTAAATTGTGCCGAGTGCATTCTCGAAATATGTTGCCTTTACTACTTCACCTGTTTCCCTAAGATTGGCAGAAATCTACATCGCCCAGAATAACCTCTACAGCTACCGCAGTCTGTATTGTTACTGTACAAGCTACAGACAATAGGAAACTGCCACCACTCCCACATCCCATTCATTTTGCTGTCTCAGCTGGTCAGTTTAATGACTGCATTTCTTTTCCTTCACGTTCCCTCGTTAGTATCTGAACCTTGTCCAACTTGGCCAACAACGGCAGAACTACAGTAATTTGGCTCAGCAAAAAAAAGCCTGGAGCCACACAATTTCAGGAAGTCCTCAATCACCAATGACATGTAAATACAAACGGATATCAGTGCATAACATGCCTGTTTTTCTTGCATTGACCCTTCCTCAGCAAATTCTTCAGACTGTAAGGAGTCACAGAGTTGCATGGCACAGAATTCCAGATGTCAACCACTCTCTGTGTGAAATATTTTCCCTTCTTATTCCAATCCTCTTCCCTCTAATCTTAAATCTATGCCTTCTTGCTTTAGACACCTCCCGCCAAGGGAAAAAGGTTCTTACCATTTACCCGATCAAGATTCAAGAAACTCAAGAGTGTTTAATGGTCAAATGTCCTTAAATAGAATAATGAAATTCTTAATTCCAGAAGTATTACATTGCAACACAGAACTCAGTGGATAACATAATAAGCAACAAAGTAAAACTTCAATTGTAGTTTGAAGTTTAGTTGGTAGTTGTAGTGCTCAGTAGCCTGATGGTGTTGGGAAGAAGCCGTTCCTGAATCATGGTTTTCAGACTCTTAAGGGCCTGTCCCACCAGCATGCGACTCCATGCGGTGAGCGCGACCTAACGTGGTTGCTTGAGCCGACCGGCCACGCGTGGCCGGTCCCACTTCGATCGCCAGAGCCGTAAGGAGGTGTGCGGAGCTGGTCCCGACATCGCGCGGGGCTCCGAAAAACTGACCGTGTTCAAAAATTCAGCGCAGCAACGGCTTGTCGGCCTGCAGCTGCCACGACGCATTGCGCACCGCCTTGACATGGTGCCTCTGTAACCCTCTCTGTGTGTGCCTCCATGACCCTCTCTCTGTGTGCCTCCGTGTCCCTCTCTCTGTTTGTCTCCATTCCCCTCTCTGTGTGCCTCCGTGTCCCTCTCTGTGTGTCCCTCTCTGTCCTTGCGAACTTACCGTGGACATCGCTCCAACTTCGCGCCACGTCGCGCCGCGTCGTGCCACTCATCTGACCTCTGCGCGGCCCGCGCTGCCAGTTTGGTCACACTCGCCGCATGCAGGCGCATGCTGGTGGGACCGGCCCTGTACGGGGATTACCCAACATCCGCACGGCCCCCGCTTCCAGTTTGCTCGCGCTCACCGCATGGAGTCGCATGCTGGTGGGACAGGCTCTTTATACCTTCTTCCTGATGGCAGGAGTGAACTGAGAGCACGGCCAGAGTGGTGTGGGTCCTTGATGATGTTGACAGCCCTTTTGAGGCATCTCCTATTGATTCCTTCAATGGTGGAGGTCAGTACCTTTGATGGATCGACCGGGCAGTGTCCACCACATTTTGTAATCTCCTTCGGTCCTGGCCATTCAAGTTGTTTCTCAAAATACCATACCTTTATCAGGTCAAGGATAGTCAAGAGTATTTTATTGTCATATCTCCCAAAATGGAAATTCTTGCTGCGGCACAACAGATATGTTAACATCGTACTCTGTAAACACCACAATACACAACAATAAGCAAACGGGCAAAAGATATCGTAGCATAAGGAGCAGAACATCAAGATTCTGCAACAGCTTCTTCCCACGAGCCTTCAGACTCCTGAATGCCATGTAATGGGCTGCCACCATTGTCTATTTTATCCTTTTATCCATTTTATCCTTCTGTTTATTATCGTGCTGCACGGGGAGCCAAATGCAACGGAATTTTGTTTGGAATTGCATATATCATTGTATTTCTAAATGACAATAAAGTTTGTTTGACTTTAACTTTGACAATAAAAGTTGTAAATGGATGAGGCAGTGGCCCAGCTTGTCCTGATGATACGGAAGACACTGTATCAGAATAAGCTGAACCATTAATGACCAAAACGCTGCAAGTGTCAACAGTTTATTCCTAACTGACTGTTAGAACAATCTGGTGCTGCCTAAGCCTCAGCAGGTGTAGGAAGGAACTGTAGCTGCTGATTTAAATCGAAGATAAACACAAAATGCTGGAGTATCTCAACTCTGATGCTGCCTGTCCCGCTGAGTTACTCCAGCATTTTGTGCCTGTAAACCTCAGCAGGTCTGCCTCTGCCTTCATACACAACAAGCACATTGACTACAATGGTTCAACCTCCACTCATGTTAAACCTCCATTCCTTTTGGAAAATAATCTGACCTCAACAGAAAGTATTGAATACCAAATTGAATTATATTGATCAGTTTGTGATAACAGCACTGTAGTTATCTTGAGCAAAATATATTTTCTAATTTGCAAACCATCTAGCAGAGACAGAAGAAATTTAAACATGTATTACTACGTTAGTTTATTCCTTGTAATATTCCTCATGGGTACACTAGACCATGCAGCTTGTTTGTAATCTCATTGAAACATAAAAAGTTATTACAGGGCTTGACAGGTTTGTAGGAATTGAATTATATGGACAGATTGGCTAGGTTAGGTTTGTTTTCCCTGAAACAAGTGAAGTTTAAGGTGACATGGTAGAGGTACTGTGTATAAAATTATGTGGGGTAGATAGCCAGGGACTGTTTCCCAGGTTAGGGCTGTCTAAAATTGGACCTCTTTAAAAATTCCATCAAATTAGTGAGATATGATTTCAGGCAAGCCAGCTTGGTTTGATATGGGAAATCTTAATTAACCAGCGTGATAGATTTTTTTGATGAGGTAACCAAGAGTTGATGAGCGTGTGAGTTTGTGATCGATGTGGTGCATGTGGACATCCCGAAGATTTTTGATCAGATACAACATAACAGGCTAAATTCAGCAAAGTGCATTATAGTGGCACAGCTGCGTCGAGCTGCTATCTCAAAGCCCCGGTAACCCGGTTCTGCCCTGATCTCTGGTGCTGCCTATGTGGTGTCTGCACATTTTTCCTGTGATCACACGGGTGCTCCAGCTTCTTCATACATCCCAAGAAGTGCAGGTTGGTGGATTAATTGCCCACTGTAAATTGCCTTGGCAGGAGAAGTGGAGAACAAAGTGGCGTTACTGGGCATACATGAGGATGAATTACAGGCTAATAAATAGGAGAATGGGATTATTGAGATTACTCTGAGAGTTGACATAAACTACACTGGGCCAAATGACCTCCTCATATGTTGTAAAGAAAATGTGAAAATAAAAGTGGCATTATGCTCTGAATATAAATTTTGTCATGTCACAAAATGAAGGGTTGTGCGGAATGCTAAATAGTCACAGAGACGTACATCACAATAACAGTCTCTTTAGCCCATCAAATCTACACTACCAAGTGTACTCTCATATATTCCAAACCTATATTGATTACTTGCTTTATTCTATCCAAATCACCATCAACTCTCCCCAGATTCTACCACTTAGCTGCACATTTTGGGTCCTTTACAATGTGCAATTAAGCTACTAACGTGCGCATCTTTGGGATGTGGGAGGAAATCTGGGTGGAGAATTCAGTGATGTGAGCACCGGGGAAACACACACAGTCACAGGGAGAACGGGCAAACTCCACACACACACACACACACACACACACAGAGCCGGACGTCAGGCTTGAACCCAGTGACTGGCACGGTGAGGCAGCACCTCTACACGCAGCGCCACTGTGCCATCCTATGGTTGTTCCTTGGACTGAAGGTGAATATTAGTATCGAGTAGGGATGACAATTGGGACATGACTGTTTTATAAAAATCTGTATTAACGAGCTGGAGTTTTGAGTACTAGCCAGAATTTCTGAATTTGTTGATGACCTAAAACTTAGTAGAGTGTGAACAATAAAGAGGACAGCTATAGATTGTAGCAGATATATCGATGCTGTGTTTATTGTCACATGTGCAAAGTGCAAATGCACAGTAAATTGTATTTCTAACAAACAGTCCAACAGAGTTGCTATACCTAAGCACATCAAGCAAGTTGTGACTGTGCAGATAGACCCTTGGCAGATGAAGTTTCATGTGGGGAAATGTAAGGTGGTGTGTTTTGATAGAAGGAGAGGCTACTGTTGTAACAGGAGTGAAGATGCAGAGCAGATTGCTGGTATGTGTGAACAAATCTTTGGAAGTGGCTGGCCCGATTGAGAAAGCGGTTTTTAATACAGACCGAATTCTGGGCTTTATCAAGAGCAGCACAAGGTATAAATGCTGGGAAATGATTTTGACCTGTTGTAAAGCACCAGTTGATCCCCACATGGAGTATTGTTCAATTCTGCTGCCAGATTCTATGTAGGACATGAAAGCCTAAGAGAGGATTCAAAAAGAACTTACAAGCTGAGACAGTTTTCTGGAGACGAGTGAATGAATGAAGTCTGAGTGAAGTAGGTAAAATGATTAAGGGCTTGGCTAGCATGGAGAGTGAGGAACTGTTCCCTTTCGTGGACTTGGGAACTAAAGGTCACAGGGATAGAGAATTCAGGGGGATATGAAGATAACCTTTTTACTCAGCAGCCAATTGGCATCTGGAACACACAGCCTGCAGATATGTGGAGGCAAGTTCCATTGTTGATTTAAATGAGGGGATTAGATAAATCTATTGTGGAGAAAGATTTGCAAGGTTATTGAGAAAGGGTCAGTGGGTAAACAAAAAGTTATTGCAATACCAGAGCTGACGCGTACACAATGGGCCAAATATCCTCCTTTTGTGCTGCAGCCATTCTATGGTTCTACGACTGAGTGCACGGCCCAGTTTCAGTCCAGGGCAGCAAATAATAAACTGACGGACTAGTTCAGTGCAGGGCTTGCTCTCAGCCTATTTGACTATTTGGTGATTTCAGAGCACTTTATCCAGGGCTCTGGGGACCCAGGTTCACCAAATTCCGACAGGTAAACTAAATTTAGCCCAGTTTAATTTTGCCTTGCAAATCACCATCTTTAGAAAATGTTTAAAAACACAGTCACGTCACCAAAAGCAGATTGACTAATATTTGACCTCATTGACCTGTATAGAATATTGCTACACACAACGGCTACCATGGATAACGTCATTATAACAGTACATTTAATTGTAAGAGACATATTTTGACACGATAATGCGCTATTTATGTATAATTATTATTAGCCTCACTGAGGAAGACCCTCACTGTGGGTAAACAGATCTTCAAAACCTCATGCTTTACTCCAGACAGAAGACATCTGCTGTTTCATGCATAAAGCATGAGATATATCAATAAGAAACATTATCCAAAACCTGTATTCGAAAAATCTTTCATGGAGATGTTGCATTTCAGCTTGCTAACATAGATTGATATGGTGAAACTGTGGCAGGAGCTGAATTTCACTTCACTCTGAAGAGCGGTTTTCTCTCTCAGAGAAGTGCCTGTGAATGGGCTGGACTGCACTGCTCGCAGTTGGCTATCCCTCAAAACTCCCTGAGGCCAAATATCATGCCAGTAGCACTGAAGCTTAAAAGGTTTAAATAGTCTATTTTTTTCTTAATTGGATAGCTAATTCATATCAGATGAGGATGAATAATGGTAACAAAATTGATTGCAACTCATGTTCACTTCATGGTGATTGGAATCCATGTTCCTAGTTGCTGAAATGTGGTGGATGTTGTTTCACAGGGGATTGGATGTCCAATTCATGCATTATTTTCAACAAACACAAATTTCTGAAGTAATTCAGCAGGTCAGGCAACATCTGTGGAGGGAATGGTCAGGAGACGTTCAAGTCAGGGCCGTTCCTCTGGCTAATTGTAGTCAGGATGGGGTGGGAAGTTAGTAAAGAGAAATGGAGGCAGACCAAAGACTGGCAAATGATCAGTGGATGCAGGTGAGAGGGGTTGATTGGCAGATGATTGACAAGGGTTAAAGATGAAAAGGAGACAAAGGATGTCAGATAAGGAGAGAAGAGGAGAAGAGAAATGCAAAGCAAGATATAGATAGAAGGGGACAAGGGAAGGGTGGGACATTGGGAAAGATTAGTGCACATAGTTGGTGGGAGGGAGGGCACAGGTGTGGGAACTTAAGAAACTGAAGAAGGGTCTCAACCCTTTCCTTCTCTCCAGAAATGCTGCCTGTCCTGCTGAATTACTCCAGCATTTTTTATCTATCTTCGGTTTAAACCAGAAAATGCAGTTCCTTCTTACACAGTGGGATATATTGCTTTCAATCGGATAATTCCATGTTCATGCCATTGGGTTGTGAGCTACACAAGCGGAATATGAGGTCCTATTCCTCCAGTTTACGCCCCTCACCTGTATCCATCTGTCACTGGCCAGGCTTTGTTCCACCCCCAGCTCCCTTTTCCAGCTTCCTGCCTCCTCCCTCCCCCTCCCCCCACCAGAATCAGTCTGAAGAAGGGTCTCGTCCTGTGGTAGTGTGGCTTCGAGTGGATCTGAGGAAGGATTATTTTTCACTGAGAGCTTGGTTGGAGCCTGCAATGCACTGGAGGTAGGTGTGTTTATAAAATATCTGACCAGCATATGACTCATTGAGGCATTGGATGCTTTAGACCCATCAGAGGCTAGTAAATGGGATTAGTAAAGGACAGGCACTATATTTTCAACGTGAAAAACATGCCATTCCGGTCCCTTTTACACCTACTGTATCTCCTCTCACCTTAAATGTATGCCCTCATGTTCTAAACTCCTCTTCCCTTGTCAAAAGACTGTAACCATTTTACAGAGTGAGAAGGATTAAGGTGGCGAAATCATCATTGTGTGGAACCTGTAAACTGTACTCTGGAACTTTTAATTTGAAGCCAGTCTGTTTGTTTACAATAGTCTGTTCTAATCTTCTATGTTCCCTTGGTTGCTCAGTAATACTCTCCCTTACCAAAAGCTTCCTGGCACTTCACCATCACTGCATAGATTATTGTGTTCCTACAAGCAGTAAGCTACACTGATACCTGTACATTGTGGGCAGAACAAAGTGGAGAGAAAAGTCTTTGCGTTGCCTGCCGCTTATGTGGAAATCCAACATCTGCTGTGCCTTCAATGTATTTCTTTATAACTGTATCTGTAGTCCTAAGTAATGGGTGTCTTGCAGTGCACGTTCAAGAACTGGCTGTTAACAGCTGCTTGTCAGAGTGCTCTAACAACCCGTTCCTAACTATCCAGGAGCTTCCACAAGCCTGGTTGAAACGGGTCTCTTGTGCCCCCCAGCCTTTCCTTTGCTACCTCACTGTTTTACAAGAGTGGGCTGCAGCCGTGTGTCTGAGCCAGGCCCCGATGGACTGTTTCTCTCCGACTTTGCCATTATGATGATTGGCTGTGTCTCTGCAAGAGATTACAGCCACCGCCTCGTACTTGGCCATGTGTTTGTTGTTAGTGCAGAGCTAGAATGATTCAGAATGTTGCAATGATTGATCTGCACTATTCCCTGCAGGCCTCATTGTTAATACTGTAACACACTCCATTAGGTAAATCCGGCAGTTCTCCCTGTCAGCTGCCATTTCCCCTCTCTGGCAGAAAATTAAATTCTGCAGGTAGTCTCTCTGCAAAATTGTCTCTTCCCACCAGAACCATTCCCATTAGTTTCCCATTCCCCGCGATATGCAGTAGATGATAAATCTCCAACCTGAGTGATCTCCTGTGGCAGTCTGTGGCTGTGGCATTGTCTGTGGCCTTACCAAGCATTTCATTGAAAAATCATATTTAAATGATTCCTTGTGCTGTAACCCATTGGTACATTGTACCTGGGTCATGCTTTATTCTGGGGGCATTAAGGGAGAAGCTGGGATTGGTGTGAGGCGTTCATAAACTTGATTGAAAGATGGGTCTCTTGTGCCTCTAGCCTTGTAAGGTGAAATTCAACCAATAATATTTGGATCAAGTATTTGGATCAAGGCTGGCTGTGCAGCTGGCATCACAAGTCACACGAAGCACTTCATGATGGCGGATGGTGTAGTCATTAAAGCACGCCACCTTATTTTTCTTTGGCATGGGTATGATCGTGATTTTCTTGGAGCAGGTGGTGAGCTCAGGCTGGTGTAGTGGTGCTGTGTGAATACCTCTGATAGTTGATCCACGCAGGTCTGAGGACACGGCCAGGGCAGTTGCTTTCACTCACAGAGGCAGATTCAGTCTCAGGAAGGCTGACCTTGCGTCTGCCACAGTAACCGTAGCGGGGTGTGAGACTGACACAGGTGGGAGGGTGAGACTGACACACAGCTGGGAGAATGAGAGTGACCACAGCTGGGGGAGTGAGACTGACGCAGCTGGGATTGCGAGGTTGACGCACGGCTGGAAGAGACAGATACAAGCGGCGGGGGGGGCGGGGGGGGGGTCTCCAACTTTGTTTTCTTTGTTTGAGTTTCTCCAGCAGTTTATTTTTCACTCTAGAGTCCAGCACCTGTCTCTCTCTACCTTAGTTTACTCTCCCATGTATTTCTCAAATAGTGGTGTTAGATTTGCTGCTTTCAATTCTGTCAGAATCATTTTGAAATAAGTGGAATTGTGAAAGATAGCAACCAGTGTATCCATTATCTCTGCAGCCACTTTTTTTCAAAAGCTTTGGGGCTAGGTCAATGGGTATGGCAGTTTTGTCAGTTCCATTAATTTCAAGACTAAAACTTTCTCACTGGCACTAATGAGCTTCTCACACACTACAGGAGAGATAGTTGAGGCTGGTACTGCAGTATAACAACATTTAAAAGGCACTTGGCGAGGTACAAGGATAGGAAGGGTTTAGAGGGATATGGGGCAAATGTGGGCAAATTAAACTAGCATAGATGTGACATTTGGCAGCAGGGAGGAGTTGGGTTGAAAGACTTGTTTCCATTCTGTACGACTCTATGACTCGTTTAATTCTTTACAAATTCTTTATTCCCCAAAATATTCTCCTGCTGCAGTCTGGGTGACTGTCAGATTAACTCTTATTGACAGTTTCCACTTTAGGTTTTACAGTCTCTTGTCATGTTGCTCACCAGATTTCTCCTGCGTTTTACAGTCCGTTTCCTTGCTGTTCCTTCCTTGAAACCAGAAATGTTACTGATCTTTCGGATCTCTGCTCCTTTGACACCATTTTCAGTCTTTGTCTTTCTTCTGTAACCACCTTAAATAAGCCACAGCTGGAACACATTGCTCCTGGTGCTTGTGTCCGAAGCAGATGCACAGCTCTGCTGGCGAGGCCGTCGAACACAGCTGGGGGAGTGCGACTGATGCACAACGGGCAGAACCTGACTGGGAGAGGGAGACTGTCACACACACCCAGGAGGGAGACGTGAATAGAAATTGCTGGAGATGTGAAACTTACAAATAGCGGAACAGCATGGTTGAGAAACACAGTAGAGGGGGTGAGACTGATAGGAATAATTGTGCAAGTGTGAGACATAGTTGGAAAACTGACATTGAAAAACAGAGGAGAGGGGAGCTGAATGATGTTGTGAGAAAGGCAAACAGAAGTGCAAGAGTTAAGGGCCTGTCCCACTTGGGCGACCTAATTGGCGAGTTTAGAAGAGTTTAGGAGAGTTTGAAAAATGTCATGTTGAAGACCACCTTCAACTGTGTTGACCTCCTTCGACCTCCTTCGACTATGTTGAAGTCCAGCTTTGACTAGCTACGACTAGCTATGACTAACTTTGGGAAAATTGGACACCGAATAATGTAGAGTGAAGATGACCTCCTTCGATCTCCTTCGACCTCCCTTCAACTATGATTTGGTCAGCAATTGAGCCTCACATTGGTAATGGCTAACAAATCAAATGCATTACTAATTGTTCATTGCATCTGCACATCAAAATGTTGCAAACTATGTACAGATTACACAGGTCCCTCTAAACACTGATACTTTTCCACCTTGAAAAAATAAACGTTTGCGTTTGTGTGTTTTTTCTTTGTTGTTTCTCACAGATGAAGACCTCACATTTTTCCACGATATATTCCTGACATGTCTTTGCCTATTCATCCACTTCTCCACTGCTGGAAGCCTCTCTCCATGTCCCCCACACCATCCACACCATCACCAAGATCTGTACCATCGACAAACCTGCATATGTTACATTTGATCCCCTCACCCAAATCATTGGGACCCCAAAACTGATCCTTGCACCACCTCATTAGTTACAGCTTCACAAATGGACCAATGATTTCAGATCTATGTCTGTTTCTATGCTCTTATATTCTTGATAATTTCATGTGTAGCACCTTATCTGGATATCCATCCCTTTTAGCTATTCTGCAAAATATAATCCCAAATAACAATGATTTGCCAAACATGATTTCTTTTTCAACAATTCAGTGTTGTCTTTGCCCAACCGTATAGTTATTTTCCAAAGTACCCTGCTTCCATTTCCTAAATAGTAGATCTGAGAATCACTGTGTTGAAGTTCCTTGTTTTCCCTAGTGATGTGGATGCTGTGATTCACCTCAGATGCTGTTCGACCCGTTGAATTATTCTACTTTATTCCAACACCAGTCCTCTCTTCTCTGCTTTCTCCTCTACTCCAGCTTTCACACCTCTGCTCCATCAGTCTGAAGGAGAGTCCTGACCCAAAATGGCCTCTGTCCATTTCCCTTCATAGATGCTGCCCGACAAGCTGAGTTTCACCAGCTCTTTGTTTTCTTTGCTCAAGTTTGTCCAGCAGTTTATTTTTCACTCCAGATTCCAGCATCTGTGGCCCCTTGTGTCTCTCAACCTTAGTTTACTCTCCTGTGTATTTCTCAAATAGTGGTGTTAGATTTGCTGCTATCAATTCTGTCAGAATAATTTTGAAATAAGTGGAATTGTGAAAGATCGCAACCAGTGTATCCATTATCCCTGCAACCACTTATGTTTTCAAGAGATAGAGGGCAAGGTCAATGGATGCATCTTAGTGGCTTTCAGTCCCATTAATTTCAAGAGTAAAACTTTCTCACTGGTGCTTTTAGTGAAGTTTTTCTTTTTTTTCTCTTCCTCTTTTATGTACTATGTTTACATACTCCCATATTCAGCAGGGAGTAAGAATTTCATTGTCACATATGACAATAAAACACTCTTGACTCTTGACTTGACTTAATTTCTTTCAGCTTCTCACTCACTCCAGGCCTTCAGTATTTTTTTGTTTTCTATGTTTTCTTCCATGGAGACAGACACAAAGAGGGGTAATCTTACAGAGGTGTATAAAATCATAAGGGAAATAGATAGGGTGAATGCACAAAGTCTTTTATCCAGGGGAATCAAGAACCAGAGGATATAGGTTCAAGGTGAGAGAGGAAAGATTTAATTGGAAATTGAGGTGCAACTTTTTCACTCAGACGGTAGTAGGTTGTGCTCACCAGATGTCTCCAGTGTTTTAATGTGCATTTTCTTGCTGTTCACCCCCTGATACCAGAATGCTTCCCGATCTCTGGGATCTCTGCTCCTTTGACACCATGTTCAGCCTTTTCTTTGCCTCTGCAACCACCTTCAATAAGCCGCACCTGGAACAAATGCCCGTGGGGCTTGTGACTGAAAGAGATTTTTTTAAATTTCAAAATATACTTTATTCGAGGAATAAATATATACCATACATGATCCTTAGAAAACTCCATCCGACATTCTCGGAGGCTATACATACATTCAATACTGTTTACATAAATTACACAATTTTGGTCGCCACTCATGTGGCCCACTGGCGTGGAATCCCTTCCCTTATTTTGAGGGTTGTCTCCACCACACCCTGCCCCCCATGTCCAGCAGCGGAAGGACCCTAGACTGTGGTCCTCTCCCACAGAGCCTTGGTGTTGGCTGCATCGAGCATCAGTGCGTCCCTCTGTACCGACTCCTGCAGTGTGCAACGGACCAGTTGGCAACAATACCTGACGGACATCTCGCTCTGCTGGGTGGTCAACAAAGCTCGGGTAGACCAAACTCATCTTTCACCGAGCTGATGACCTTCCAGCAGCACTCGATGTCAGTCTCTGAATGTGTCCCTGGGAACAGTCCGTAAATCACAGAGTCCTCAGTGACAGAGCTGTTCAGAATAATTTGTGACAGGGACCCTTGCAAACATCTCCAGACTGTTTTTGCAAATCCACACTCAGCACCTTCAGGCTTCTTGTTCAGGCTCCTGTAGGACCGGAAGGCAGGCAGAGGGACGTGGAAGTTAAATGTGAAGCTGTTGACCACAGAGAACATTGAGGAGATAAAGAGGGACTATGCATGTTGGAGAACGGTGAAGCCCATCTTTCACTCCCTGACACACTGGTGGGAAGCAACCAAGGAAAACATCAAGAGGTTCATATTTAAAGGGGTTCAGAGAGCAAGAGGGAATTGTGTCAACTCCAGACAGATATGCAGCAACTGCTCCTTTTGTAGTCGAGAGGGGTGGATTTGAGGGAGGAACTTCGAGAGTTGAAGGGCCGGCAAGCTCGGCACTTTACCCCGAATTCTCCAAGGTCATCTTCCGATCCAGGATCCTCCATGTGGAGCAGGATGCAACGTGCTCACGCTTCTTCTTCCATAATGTTCACAGGGGCAGCTCTGTGATCAACAGCCTTAGTGAGGAGGACAACTCGGTAACATCCTGGCAGACGGACATGCTGAAGATCTGTCTGGACCAACCACTGACCCTAGAGGAGCTGACTGGCTCCATCCGTTCCTGTGACTCAAGTAAAACTCCCAGAAGCGATGGCTTACCGGCCGAGTTGTATTTGGCTCTGTGGCACTGGGTGGGCCCGGATCTGCTGGAAGTGTACAATGACATGCTTCTAGGATTCCGAGGGGCAGTTATATATCTCCACTTCTTTCTTTTTTTCCCTTTCTTTTTTTCGTTTTTTCCTTCTTTTTTTCCTTTTTCTCTAATATCTTTATTCACTCTTTGGCCACACTACTTTGGTAGTCCAGGGGTTCCATTTTTTCACTTTTCACATTTTCTCTCTCTTCTTCGTTCTCTCTTCTTTTCCTTCATTTTCAGGTTAAAAGGTCAAAATTGAAGCTGTGCAATAATTGTATAATTGTACAAGCCGAATGTTTTATTCTTGTACAATTGCTTCTAATAAAAATAATTTAAATTTTTTTTTTTAAGAAGTCTGCTCCAGGACAAATGATCCACTCGGACCAAACGTGTGCTCTCCCTGGCAGGAAAATCTCAGACAGCCTGGCACTGATGAGAGATACTATTGCCTACGTGCAGGACAGATGGGTGGATGCCTGTCTGGTCAACTTGGACCAGGAGAAGGCCTTCGACAGGATATCACACATGTACATGAGGGACGTGCTCTCCAAAATGGGCTTTGGGGAGGGAATCAGAAATTGGATCCAACTGCTCTACACCGATATCCGTAGTGCAGTCAAAATCAATGGGTGGGAATCAGAAATTGGATCCAACTGCTCTACACCGATATCCGTAGTGCAGTCAAAATCAATGGGTGGGAATCAGACAGCTTCCCCGTCAGGTCTGGAGTCAGGCAGGGTTGCCCTCTCTCTCCTGTCTTGTTCGTCTGTTGTATTGAATCATTTGCCGAGTCCGTCTGGAAGGACGTGAGCATAAGAGGAGTGACATTGCCAGGCAGTGGGGGCACTCAGGTCAAAACCTCCCTGTACGTGGATAATGTTGCCATCTTCTGCTCGAACCTAGGGTCGGTCCGCAGATTGATTAGCGTCTGCGACCAGTTTGAGTCGGCCATGGGGGTGAACTGCAGGAAGAGCGAGGCCATGCTCTTTGGCAACTGGCCCAACCGATCTTCCGTCCCCTTCACCATCAAGTCTGACTTCTTGAAGGTGCTGGGGATCTGGGGGTAAAAGCGTGCCCAACGTCGCCCTCACTCTGATGGCCATCTTAGTGTGTGGCTGCATCAGGCGGAGCGTAGAGCCAGGGACCGTGCGCACCAAGTGTCACTATCTGCTGTGGTTCTACCTGTCCCCGC
Source organism: Raja brachyura (assembly GCA_963514005.1). The sequence continues at coordinate 41,422,418 of OY740798.1, read as the reverse complement.
GGCGTGTTGCGAAGGATGGGCCTGGCGCAGATGCCACACAATGTACCAGTCAGCTGGACATTGCCGCACCATCTGTTGTTCGTGGAAAGGTCCTTCCAGACCAACACCTTTGACCACATGTCCATCGGGCAGTGGGCACTGAATGTCCTGCAGGCACTGCAGGGAAATGGCTCAGTGGATCCTGTGGGTAGTTCCCAGAGCAGACTGCCCAGGTTGTCTGGCAAAATGCCTCATCGCCAGAAAGCACCAAGACCTGGCTCAGCTGGCGGGAGGGGAGCCCTCCCAGTCAGATCCTTCCTGCACCATCGGAACCTCACTACCAGAGCACGCTGCCTTCGGGATGACTGCTATGGAGAGGAGACTTTTTAAAAAATAATTTATTTTTCATTTCAAAATAGACTTTAATCAAGTAATAACTATATACAATACATGAACCGTGCAAAAAATTAATCCGACATTTTCAGAGGCTATACAAACATTCAATACTTTTTACACATATTGCTCAAATTTTCACAATTTTATCCCCCACCCTTGCCGCTCATGTTGCCCACTGGCGTGGAATCCCTTCCCTTATTTTGAGGGGCATCTCCACCACACCCAGCCCCTCATGTCCAGCAGCGGAAGGACCTTAGACTGTGGTCCTTAGACTGCACGTACTCCTGCAGTCTGCAGTGGGCCAGTCGGCAACATTCCCCAACAGACATACCGCTCCGCTGGGAGGTCAACAAATTGCCCACCTCCTCTCCATAGAGATGCTCAGCTCTGCTGGTGATGCTGGCAAACACACCTGGAGGAGTGTGTCTGACACACAGCTGGGAGAGGGTGACTGACGCAGCTTAGGGACTGTTAATGACACAGCTGAAAGAGTGAGACGGACACACAGCTGTGAGGGAGATTCAAACACAGTTGGGAGAGTGAGCCTGACACAGCTGGGAGAATGAGACACAGCTGGGAGAGGGAGATTGACACAGTAGGGAGAGACAGACTAACTGTCACATTAGAGAGCAAGATCAACTTTCTTGGCTGGGAGAGTGAGATTGACATGTGCAGCTAGAGACTGACAGAGACAGCTAAAAATGAGAGACAGCAACAGATAAAGCTGAAAAAGTGAGTTAAATAGAACAGCGACATTTCTGGGGGGGAGGCCAAGAAAAATCAATGAAATTGAGATTAGTAGAGAATCAGTGAAGTAAAGGACATATCAAGAGTTGAGAGATGGATTGACAGACATTGTGTGAAAGAGAGCAACTGACTGAAAAAAAGAACTGTGAGGCAGACTGGTAGAAGTCGAGATGCTTGTGAGGACATTTTAAATCGGAATGGAGTTGTATGAGAGTGACTGTTCAAACAGAAACATGCAGGAGAGAATGTGTGCTAATGATTGACATTGCAATGATGCTGATTGCGAGGGACACTGACATTTAAATAGAGATGTATTTGGGGGAAACATTTAATGTGTAAGGAAAATTGATTTTGGAATAAAAAAAATGTATGTAACTGATATTGGATTAGAAATATCTGTTTGAGCAAGATTGATATTGGAATAGGGGTGTGTGAGAGGAATTGATTTTTGTCTGGTTATTTTTGTGAGGCAGGCTCATAGCAACAACAAAATGTATTCATGTGGCTGAACTTGGATCAGCAATGTGAGTGAGACTGAAGTTCATGCAGAGCTTTGTGTGACAAAGGAATGAATTTGCTCATAAAAATATGAATGTGAGGGAAACACAATGGAATTGATATCCATCTATATCAAGGGAGAATGATGAAGTAGTGGAGAGATACTGAAATAAGGAATTGAGTGACGCAGACTGGTCTCTGGCATTATCACTGACTTCATCACTTCTGGCTCCCTGCCCTCCCAAGCCTCCAAACTCATCGTTCCCCAGCCTCGCACAGCCCGATTTTACCTTCTCCCCAAAATCCACAAACCTGACTGTCCTGGCAGACCCATTGTTTCTGCCCGTTTGTGTCCTACCAAATTTATTTCCACATACCTTGACTCCATCCTATCCCGCCTGGTTAAATCCCTCCCTGCCTATGTTCAAGACACCTCACACGCTCTTCGTCTACGTCAGGACTTCTGTTCTCTAGGCCCCCATTCCCTCATCTTCACCATGGATGGCCAGTCACTCTACACCTCCATCCCCCACCAGGAGGGTCTTACAGCCCTCCGTTTCTTCCTCGACTGCAGAACCAACCAATCCCCATCTACTGATAGTCTCCTCCGCCTAGCGGAGCTGGTCCTTACCCTTAACAACTTTTTGTTTAACTCCTCCCATTTCCTCCAAATACAAGGCGTAGCTATGGGCACACGCATGAGCCCTAGCTGTGCCTGCCTCTTTGTAGGGTACGCTGACCAATCTTTGTTCGAGGCGTGCCGTAGCCCTATTCCCGAACTCTATCTCCACTACATCAACGACTGCATTGGTGTTCCCTCCTGCACCCACACACAACTCACTGACTTCATCCATTTCACCACTAACTTCCATCCAGCACTCAAATACACCTGGACCATTTCTGACATTTTCCTACCATTTCTAGACCTCACTATCTCCATCGCAGGTGATATACTACTGACCGACTTCCACTATAAACCCACTGACTCCAATGGCTATCTGGACTATACTTGTTCCCACCCTGCATCCTGTAAGGACTCCATCACCTACTCCCAATTCCTCCGTCCACGCCGTATCTGCACCCAGGATGAGATGTTCCACACCAGGGCATCGAAGATGTCCTCATGCTTCAGGGAATGGGGGTTCCCCTCTTCTACTATAGATGAGGCTCTCACCAGAGTCTCTTCTATACCCCGTGACTCTGCTCTCTCTCCCCATCCCCCCACTCGCAACAAGGGCCGAATCTCCCTTGTCCTCACCTTCCACCCTACCAGCCGTCACTTACAAAAAATAATCCACCGACATTTTCACCACCTTCAACGGGATCCCACCACTGGCCACATCTTCCCATCTCCTCTCTTTTCAGCTTTCCACAGAGACTGCTCCCTCCGTAATCCCTGGTCAATTCATCCCTTCCCACCCAAACCAGCCCCTCCCCTGGTACTTTCTTTAGCAACTGCAGGAAATGCTACACTTGTCGCTTTACCTCCCCCCTTGCCTCCATTCAAGGACCCTAGCAGTCTTTAAATGTGTGGCAGAGGTTCACCTGCACCTCCTCCAACCTCATCTATTGCATCTGCTGTTCTAGGTGTCAGCTTGTCTACATCGGTGAGACCAAGCATCGGCTTGGCGATCACTTCGCCCAACACCTCCGCTCGGTTCACAATAACCAACCTGATCCCCCGGTGGCTCAGCACTTCAACTCCCTCTCCCATTCCGAATCCGACCTTTCTGTCCTGGGCCTCCTCCATGGAAATGGAGCAGCAGCACCTCATATTTTGCTTGGGCAGTTTACACCCCAGCGGTATGAACACTGACTTCTCTAATTTCAGGTAGTCCCTGCTTTCTCCTCCCCTTCTCAGCTCTCCCTCAGCCCACTGTCTCCGCCTCTTCCTTTCTTCTTCCCGCCCACCCCCCCACCCTCACATGAGTCTGAAGAAGGGTCTCAACCCGAAACGTTGCCTTCGCTCCATAGATGCTGCCTCAGCCGCTCAGTTTCTCCAGCAATTTTGTCTACCATCGATATTCCAGCATCTGCAGTTCCTTCTTAAACAGATTGATATAAAAGTAATTTGTGTGATGAGACTGATATTGGCATAGATATGGGTATGAGGAAGGTGATATATTAAGACCAATGTCTGTGCGTGAGAGACAGATGCAGGTTCTAGGATGCGAACATCTTCATGAGGAAACGTGAATGTAAAACGGAGATACATGTGATTTAGACCAGCATGCTAATGGAACTGTGGTCTTAAGGAGATGTACATGAGACACTTATTGAAAAAGTAATATGTGTGAGGGCTACTGATAATAGAATAGAGGTGTGTGTGGAAGACTGATGCTGGAGGATGTGTGTGAGTAAAGAAGACTGATCTTGGAAGAGGTCTGTGTTAAAAGATTGATGTTGGAGGAGAGATGTCTATTAGGCTCAGTAGATGCTTCAGTGCAATGTTGACAGCTGCTCAGGGCTAATGTGATGGTGATACTAGCTTTGAAATGCACTGAGGCTGATTTTGGTCTCTTGGGAGGGAAGAAGAAAACCCGAGGTACTATTATGATGATAGCTGCAAAGGTTCTTTGGCACAGTCTCACCGCGGGACGGTTGCATTGTGGTAGAGCTACTCCCATACAGCTCTAGAGGTCCGGGTTCAATTCTGACTACGCGTGCTTGTCTGTACAGATTTTGTACGTTCTCCCCGTAATTGTGTGGGTTTTCTCCTAGATCAGTTTCCTACCACACTCCAAAGACATACAGGTTTGTAGGTTAATTGGCTTGGAATAAATATTTTTAAAAATTGTCCTTAGTTTGTGTATGGTCGTGTTAAGGGCCTGTCCTACCAGCATCCGACTCCATGCGATGAGCGCGATCAAACTAGAAGCGGGGGCCGCGCGGAGGTCGGGTGATCCCCTGTACAGGGCTGTTCCCACCAGCATGCGCCTGCATGCGGTAAGCGCGACCAAACCGGCAGCGAGGGCCGCGCGGAGGTCGGGTGAGTGGCGCAACGCTGCGCAAAGTGAGGTGAACTTAGAGCGAAGTCTTAAAGGTAAGTTCGCCAGGACAGAGAGGGGCACACAGAGAGGGGCACAGAGGCACACACACAGAGGACCACGGAGCAACACACATAGAGGGTCACGGAGGCACCTACAGAGAGGGTCACAGAGGCACGACGTCGAGACGGTGTGTAATGCGTTGAGGCGACTGCAAGCCGACAAGCCGTTGCCGCGCGGAATTTTTGAACATAGTCAGTTTTTGGAGCCCCGCGCGATGTCGGGACGAACTCCGCACAATTCCGCACGGCTCCGGCGATCAAAGTGGGACCGGCCCCGCGACGCCGGACGGCTCAAGCGACTACGTTAGGTCGCGCTCATCGCATAGAGTTGCATGCTGGTGGGACAGGCCCTTTAATATTCGGGGATCGTTGGTTGGCGCGGTGAGCTGAATGGCCTGTTTCCGCACTGTATTTATAACTGTATCATAAATTATGGCTGTTAATGGTTGGGTCTACGTTTTCATTTCATTCTGAGGCAGGGATGGTTTTCTTGGGTAAGGGTCAGGACAAGCTCCCTGCAGGTGAGCACCCACAACTGCAAGTGATGTTGGCTTCTATAAAAGGTGGGGTGGGGCAGGGTTGTTACAGCATCAGGAGCGTTGGAGAGTATTCGAAAGCCTCGATGTTTCTGCTCAATTTATCATGAGTTAAGAATGTTTAATTATGATGTGCACCCAGGGTTGCCAACTTTCTCACTCGCAAGTAAGGGGCAAAAGGTCAAAATAAGGGACAAATTCCCGACAGCAATTCGTTGACCGACTCGGCCGTGGCTGGGTGAATGATGAGTTGGCCCGGTGCCAGACTGCACTCAAAGCCCTGCCTGCGGGCCAGCTGAGAAGTTTGGGCCCGGGCACCCCATCCAACTCATGAATCGATGATCGGCCATGAGAAGGAGGGGTGGTGGTGTCGGCTTTAAGTGAAGGTCCGTAGGTCGGACAGGTGGCTGGGCTGCCAACCGAGGGGGCCACGGGCGAGGCACTGCTGCTGCACTACGTCGGGATGGGTGACACGCCGCTCCGACCCAACAGTCCCTTCGACTCGAGTAGTAGCAATCAAATCTGGTACAAGGGCGGTCCAGTATGGGACAAACCAATTTAGCCCAATATACGGGATGTCCCGGCTAATACGGGACAGTTGGCAACCCTTATGTGCACCTGCGCCAGAACAAATAAATTCTTACTTGTTGCAGCTTTACAGGCACATTGGCACATTAACACAACAAATAAATATACAATAATAATAACACAATAAATTATCTGTTACATGACCAAACCAGACCATTTGGTGCAAGCCTAAGTATGTAGTGCAACCTCATACAAGGTCCATTGCAGTTCAGTGGTAAGATGGGGTTGTGGTGAGGATTGTGCAAGATGGTTCAAGAGCTTAATGGTTGATGAGAAGAAACTGTTCCTGAATCTGGAGAATCTCAGGCTCCTGCACCACCCTCCTGATGGTAGCAGTGAGATGAGAGCGTGGATTGGGTGGTGTGAGTCTTCGATGATATCAGCTGCCTTCTTGAGACAGTGCTTCCTGTCGATCAGACTGAGGTGAGAAATCAAAAGAAGAAAAAGGAGGGTTTGCACAAGTCCTTTGGACTTGTGACAGTTTGGAGGGGAACTCAGCCCAACACTATTTGCTGAAGGTATAACGAGCAGGATCCCAAGATGTCTGAGGATAGGGAAAAGTGTCGTTGGAAGACTCACTAACCTTGCCACCACTCTTTCTCAGTTGGTATGAAGTGTCCTCAAACCTGATTCACCAACACAGATGCAGTCTGACCGGCGATGTGTTTCCATCATTTTCTGCTTTCATTACCACTCATTCTGCTGCCCTCCTGGAAGGAGATGGCGGGAATGCCTAAACTCTCGCTCTAAGCTGCACACATAGTATCAGTAAGGAAAGTGCCTGCTGCTCTCATCCACAGCCCTCCCATCGGGCAGAATGGATGCTGTGAGAGAGAGGAAAACTTTAACTTTGTACCTTCCCCAGAGCTAATTTTATGTTGTGAACAATGAGGATGAGGTAGTTCTGTTATCCTTCAGGTGCCTGCACAGAGCCAGGCTTTATCTAATAACCATTGCTTCAGCCTCCATCCATTTGCAGCGATCCAAAGTGTTATGGCAACCAGACATCTGGGGATGCGGTTGTCATGGAAACCCACCTGATAAGCAGATGTAGCTTGAAGAGTTAGTAGAAGGGAGATGAGAAAGTCCCCATGACTGTGAGTGTGCAGGAAAGGCATTGCATCGTCAATAAATTCATTTCCAGTTTGCAATGAAATGTCTGCCACTCCAGGCATACACCTCTGTAGCTGCAAATTGGAATATCAGTGAGGAGATGATTAGAGCTCCCTGTCAATGAGAAAGCCTCTCTTTGTCCAATTGCAAGTTGATTGTGAAGAGACAGATGCTGAGTGCTTGTTATCGCAAGAGAAACAAATTACCAGTTGCATTCGTGGGTGAAAGAGAACACATTGGAGTTAGAGTACATTTTCTTCTGGGTGTAAAGTATAATAAGAATGAGCACATAGTTTAGTTCAACCAATAGAATATTCATTTTTCCGAAAATATTTTAAAAATGTCAACAACCCCTCTCTTCCCCACGACTAAATACTTGCCAAAGATACGTCAACCTACATGAGAGTGGAATTAACAGAAATCCCCCTGCATTTTCCCATTGCAGGAGCCTTGCGAAGTCAGCTAAAATATCTGACATCTCACCACAGCCCGACATTGTTGTTGAAAAGTAATTAGTGGCTGGTTGCAGCACCTCCAGTAATCAAACAGATCCTGCTGACCTGAATCGCACATACTCAGCGGAATGAACAAATAATTAACTAGTCGCAGCTGGGAAGGTTAAAGAAAGAGGTTAATCAATATTATGTGTAATTCATTCTAAGATTTTTTATGACATGGGCACACTGTTTTGGATCTAAATTTTATAGCTCTGGGTTGAATATTTTCATATTTTGTCAGGCATTTCCATGATTCTACCTGTGGCCTTGAGTAACCAAGTCCAGTCCATCCTGATTCTGGATGCCCTGATTGAGGCTGAAGGGCTTGGATCGAACCCGCGGTGGTTTAGATATTGTATAGGGGGATTTGTTGTTCATTCAAAAATAAAATTTAGTTGTTCCAGTGCTTGACTCAGTGTTTTTACTGATCTAGACTAAGGAGGGGGAGGGTTAGCTTTAGGAGCATATTTATATCTCTGGAGAGAAGGAATGGGTGATGTTTCGGGTCGAGACCCTTCTTCAGACTGATGTCAGGGGAGGGGGCGGGACAGGGATAGAATGTAGTCATAGGCAGTAAGACTGGAGGGAGAACTGGAGAGGGGATGGAGAGAGAGGGAAAGCAATGGCTATTTGAAGTTAGAGAAGTCAATGTTCATACTGCTGGGGTGTAATCTACCCAAGCGAAATATGAGGTACTGTTCCTCCAAAGGTTAGATTGGGAATAGGAGGGGGAGTTAAAGTGCTGAGCAACCAGGAGATTAGGTAAGTTAAAGCAGACTGAGTGGAAATGTTCAGTGAAATGATCGCCGAGCCTGCGCTTGGTCTCTCCGATATACAGGAGTTGACACCTGGAACAGCAGATACAGTAGATGAGGTTGGAGGAGGTGTAAGTGAACATGGCTGCACCTGAAAAGACAGTCATGGTCCTTGGATGGAGTCGAGGGGGTAGGTAAAGGGACAGGTGTTACATCTCCTGCAGTTGCAGGGGAAAGTACTTGGGGAGGGGGTGGTTTGGGTGGGAAGGGACGAGTTGACCAGGGAGTTGCGGAGGGAACGGCCTCTGTGGAAAGCATAAAAGGGTGGAGATGGGAAGTGTGACCAGGAGTGGGATCCCGTTGGAGGTGGCGAAAATGTTGGAGGATTATATGCTGAGTGCGACGGCTCATGGGGTGGAAGGTGAGGACAAGGGGGACTCTGTCCTTGTTACGAATGTGCGGAGGGGGAACAAGAGCGGAGCTGCGGGATATCGAGGAGACCCTAGTGAGAGCCTCTGTAATGGAAGAGAGGAACCCCCATTCCTTAAAGAATGTGGACATCTCCGATGACCTGGTATGGAACATCTCATCCTAAGCGTAGATGCGGCATAGACAGAGGAATTGGGAGTCGAGGATGGAGTCTTTACAGGAAGTAGGGTGGGAAGAAGTGTAGTCTAGATAGCTATGGGAGTCAGTGGGTTTGTAATAGATTAACATTGCCCTTCTGGCTCATCCTCTGTGTACCTGAGTTTAACTCCACCACCGCTGCCTCTGGGATTTGTCAATGTGTGGTCATCTGCTCCTCCTGTAACATCCCTTGAGACATTTTACCATGTTAGTCATGTAGTAACCATACATCTTGTTGTTGCCATCTCTCCATTCCTTCTTACCATTTGTCTAAAAGGACATAAAAGAAAAGAAGCAAGAGGCCATTCAGTCTTTCTTGCCTGTTCCGCCATTCAATAAGATGATATTTCACTCTAATTACACAATCACAATCAATCACAATCAATCAATCACAATCACAATCACAATAATACTTTATTAGCCAAGTATGTTTTGCAACATACGAGGAATTATATTTGCCAAGTCAGTCATACAAATAAAAAACAACGGAACACACAAAATACATTTTAACATAAACATCCACCACTGTAACTCCTCACTGTGATGGAAAACGATAAAAAGTTCAATCTCCCCTTCTTTGCTCGAGGGCCTCGAGCCCTCCGTTGTTGGGAGAGCAAGTTAATGCTGGAACGCAGTCGATCCAGCACTAATCCCATACATCTTACATTGAGACACGAGGAACAGGAGTAGGTGTGCACCATTCGGCCCCTCGAGCCTCCTCTGTACATACAGTAAGATCAGGGCCGATCCAAACTTGGTCTCAGCACCACTTATACAGTCTCTCTCTCTGTGTTCTTTGACTCTAATATCTATTAATCTCTTGGGTGAAATGATTCCACCTGCACAGTTTTCAGAGAACCACTTCATCGTCCATGGGAAAGGGGTTACACTAGATGATGGATGTATATCCGAATCTTAGAAACCCCACTCGGGGAAATATTCCATTGGCATCCATCCTCTCATTCCCCCGCAGAATCATGCATGTTTCATTAGATCACCTCTCATTGATTAACAAGTAAAGGCTCATCTTGCCCATCCTTGTTTTGTACATTCAACTGCTTCATCCTGTGGATATGCTGGTGCTTATATGCATAGTATAAATGGTCAGTCTCTACTGCTCCTGTACACTGCACTTAATGTGCTGGACACACAACCTATTTTATTCTCAAATTCTCATCAACTCCCCCCCCCCCCCCCCCCCCCAGATTTTACTGCACACCTACACCAATTTACAACAATCAATTTATCTTCCAACCTGCATGTCTTTAAGATGTGGGAGGAAACTGAAGTATCCAGAGGAAATCCTTGTGGTCACCTGCTCCCCCCCAGAGGGAACGTGCAAACTCTACACAGTCAGTACCCGAGGTCAGGACTGAATCAGCTACGCCACTGAGAAACCCAAGAGAAGTGGTGATATAAAAATACCCAGAGCCACACGCAATGGAATCTCTGCCAAACTACTTGCACTTCTTTCCCATTTTAATGCTGCTGCAATGATGGGAGATTTGGAAGAAAAGCAATGTGCCCTGTTTTTTCTATCGGTCGCTTTTTGCCAAGGTAGAATGCTGATGCACACTGTACTGCATTGGTTTAAGAGGGAATGGGGTGGGGAAAATCTACACATCAGAATTCTATACAATGAAAGGGAAAAAAAAAGGGATTGATTCAGTGTAGTTTGCACAGTAGGGTTTATTAATAAAGTGCTTGGTCCATTGTTCTAAAGATCAAAATAAGAGGGAACAAAAAGGCCTCAAAAACACAAAAGTAAGCTTTTGTAAGACAAGTTTGAATGAGAAAAGGGTTACGCAAAAAGCTGGAGAAACTCAGCGGGTGCAGCAGCATCTAAGGAGCGAAGGAGATAGGCGACGTTTCGGGTCGAGACCCTTCTTCAAAGTTTACTTGTCTTAATTGCTGGAGATGTAGTGAATGGCATCTTATTGGGGAGGATTTGGGGCACATTTTTTCTTAAACAAATGGGAAATGGAAAGAGTACTCGTCGAGGGGCTGGTAGGACGCTCCTTTCTGACTACGAAATAACAATCAAGATACTGCAATTTCCTGAAATCTGAAATCTGAAATATAAATAGCAAATACTGAAAACGATCAACAGGTCAGGCAGCATTTAGAAAGAGAAACACCTTACATTGTAGGTAAAAGATTGTCAGCACGAGAAAAAGAGAAAACAAGGTAGATAGGTGGCACAGTAGCGCAGTGGTAGAGTTGCTGCCTTACAACGCCAGCGACCCGGGATCGATCCTGACTATGGGTGCTGCCTGTGTGGACTCTGCACATATTCCCTGTCACCACGTGGGTTCTCTCTGGGTGCTCCAGTTTCCTCGCACATTTCAAAGACGTGCAGGTTTGAAGGTTAATTGGCTTCAATAAATTGTCCCTTGTGTGTAGGATAGAACTAGTGTATGGGTGATTGTTGGTCAGCGAGGACTCGGTGGGATGAAGGGCTTATTTCCCTGCACTATCTCTAAATTTAAATTGCAATGAGGCTGGGGGAGGGGTGTAAAGGACAAAGGATAAGGTTGGGGTTGCTGTGGTGTTTGGGGAAATCAAATGATTAAAGAAGAACCTGAGATCCCGATCTGTTACAAATGCCAAAGATGTATTATTTCATTGGTGGGGTGAAGGCTGCTGATAATTGGAGGCAGCTTCTCCACACAATAACCGAAAACTGGGATTATTATACATGTGTAGGAAGGAACTGTAGATGCTGGTTTACACTGAAGATAGATACAAAATGCTGGAGCCAGGCAGCATCTCTGGTTAGAAATCCTGTCCCCCTTGCCAACAGTCTGTCTGCCTCGTCAACGGTTTGTCTGCCTTTTTGTCTTTTTTTGTTATTTTTAGTGTGTTTTATGTGGGTGTGGGGGTCGGGGGTTGGGAGAAACTTGTTTTCAATCTCTTACCTCGCCGGATATGCTATTGTTTTCCGGATCGTATCTCCGGTCACTCTGCAGCCTAACATCATGGAGCTGGCGTCCTTGCTCGAGACTGATTTTGAGTCCCACAATGTGGGGCCGTGGATTTACCATCGTAGCCTGCAATCCCTTGCCTGGGATCGACGATCCAACCGCGGCCTGCGGATTTCACCATCGAGGAGCTCGCAGTCTCAGGTAGAGACTGATGTCGGGAAGCTCCAAAGTCGCAGGAGGTTCGACTAGCCCCGATGCGGGGTCCGATCGCCCAGCGCGGGGGAGCCGAGGTCCCCCCGATGCGGGACCTAGATCGCCCCAATGGGGAGGGCCCTACCGCCGGCTACGGGAGCCAAGATCATCCTGACAACGGAAGGCTCGAGGCCTCCGACCACGGGAGGACAAAGAAGGGAAGAAGATTGAACTTTTTTTGTCTTCCATCACAGTGAGGAATGTCGGGAGTCGCTCTGGTGGATGTTCATGATAACATTTATTTTGGTGTCTTCTTGTTGTCTATTGGTACGACTATATGGCAAATCAAATGCCTCGTATGTTGCAAAACATACTTGGCTAATAAAGTACTATTATGATTATGATTATTACTCCAGCATTTTGTGATTATTATACATGTCTTCAGTCTACCCCTGCCAGGTTACAGATATATCATGCTCGCAATTGATGATTTGCAAGACAATGCATACCCAACCTGGTGTCTAATAACGTGTTCAGATCCTCCCCAGGTCACATCCGCATATTTAACTCAACCATTCAGGTATTGCTGTGAACTGAGTTCCCACATGGCAAAAGATGCCTGGAGCTGTGCAGCAGCCATCAAATCCATCCCAGCAGTTTCCCAAAGGCCTGTATGTAGGTCCATCTATAAATTGGAAGTTCAGAATCTGGAGAGGACATGTATAAAGGATGGTGTAAACAACTGTGGGACGTCCCATGAGGTTTACTAGAATACCTGTCTATTTCCCTGAATAATGGCCTCAGTATTCTGTGACCCTGTGATCACAGCTTGAGCACCTATACTGGGGTTTTGCTAGGCTGCCTGTAAAGCTGGAAGAAGGAGGTCACATCCTTTGACATGTCACACTTAGTCAGCTCTCCACTGTGTAACATAATTCTCCATTAGGTGAAGCTGTCTTTGCCCTGTCCATGTCTAACAAGTGGTGATAAGCTGTTAATGAAACAGCTGGTTGATAGGTTAATGAGACTTGTTAGAGAGTGAGAAAGCGAACAAAGGCCATGAAATGCAGGTCAGATCAGTGGAGGTGTCCAATAGATCAGGCAGTGTCAGAGCAGAGGGAAAAACTGAGTTAGTGTTACAGATGGATGGCTCAGGAATTGAACTGGCCAGATCCTATACAAATGAATAATACAAGTTATGTAAAAGTGTTAAATTTGATATTGCACCCTAAAGGTTGCAATGTGCCAAGACAAAAAGCAGAGCTGCTGTTCCTCAAGCTTTCATGTGGCCTGCTCTTGAACACTGCACAACTCTAACCTCAGCATCTACGAATTTCTATGGAGTGTGTCTTTGGTCGTATTACGGACTTCATTTTTTTCCATTTATATTATGGTTATTCATTTATTGATTTTAAAAAAATATATTTTTTAATTTGTGTTCATAGCGATTAGGGGCCTGATGTGCTGCTACACGTAAGAATTTTGTTGTTCCTTTGTTGGTACTTATGATAACTAAACACTCTCTACTCTCTACTCTCGTAACTCATGCCATTCTTGACCTTGCTGTAACAGTGCAGGAGGCTACAACTAGATAGATCAGAACTGGAATAATGTGGAAAATTAAAGTGACAGGCAACTAGAAGCTGAGTTGTCCCAGTGGTCTGTAGCGTGGTCTCCCCATCTGGGTTTGGATTCTCCAGTACAGAGGAGAGTGCACTGTTGAGTCCAAATATAGCACAGATGCTCCCCGACGTATGTTAGGGTTACGTCTTGTGGGCCTTATTGATGTCAGATGTTACCTAAGTTGGAAATGGAAGTGCTACTGAACTGCATAAATGTACTATTCGACACGGAGATCATGTGGGAGACTAAGTGGGAGCTCCGATGTGGAGACCACGTGGGAGCTCTGATGTGGAGACCAAGTGGGACCTCCGATGTGGAGACCATATGGAAGCATCCATGAGAACAGCTGACTGGCTTATGGAAAACAGGCTGCATGTGCAGTAGCGCACTGCTAAAGAGCCTATTGAGATGCGCAACTCGGAAAGCAGTGGGCTTAAAGAATTGCCTTCGTAAGTGCAAGTTTACATAAGTCGCCAATTGCGTAAGTCGGGGAGTGCCTGTACTTTTTGAGTCCCTGCACGGTGGAAAGGGAAGAGGGAACATGTTCTCCAGCAATGTACTCTTCAGACCTACATCTTCTACCAGTTAAGCAAATGGTCTTTCTGTACAGATGATATAGCTTCCATTGGTTACAGTGTGAGCTGTTGGTTACATTAATTGCAAAATACAAACAGTTTATCAGTTATTGGGTGCTTCATCTATAAATGACTCACTTGATATCTGTATCTTGTTACCTTTAAGATATTTGCCTTTAAATGAGTAAACTACAAGTAGGGCTAGTAATGAATTCTAGATTTCATTTACATGTTAACTGAGTCCAAATTATTATTTATGTAACCAGAGATTTGGAGAAATATTGGGACACAAAATGTGCTTTTGTTTGAACATTCAGTGGGCCAGGCATTGTGCTCCTGCTGTTTATGGAGCTCTTTATACATGCAACATGCTAACGATTTGCTCGATGAATCATTGAAAGTTGGTGTATTGAATTGTTAGATTGAGGGTGACAAAACTGGCATAAAAGCTAAAACTCAGCAGGTCCCACAGCATCTGTGGTAAAAGAAACAGTTTATGTTTCCAGTCTGGGACCCATCATCAGAACTGAGAAAGAGAGAACCACATTAGTCTGGATGGCAGAGAAGTTGGGAGAGAGCATTGGGAATTATTCTGACAGGGTGAAACAATGTGGCTGTTAAGGGGAAACTGAGCTCTTTTATTTGTTTACTGTGCTGCAAATGTTGTAAATTTAATGTAGTTTAGTTTAGAATACAGCATGGAAAGAGGCCTTCGACCCACCCAGTCCATGCCGACCCATCAATCACCCATTCACACGAGTCCTATGTAATCCCACTTTCTCATCCACTCTGTACACACATATGATCATTTATAGAGGCCAATTAACCTCCAAATCCACATGTCTTTGGGATGTGGGAGGAAACTGGAGCACCCAGAGGAAACCCAGCCAGTCACAGGGAGAATGTGTAAACTCCACATAGACAGCAATTGAAATCAGGATCGACCCTGGGTCTCTGCCACTATGAGGCAGCAACTCTACCAGCTGCGCCACTCATATCTATATAATGCTGAAATGTCTGTGTAATGTTGTATGCTGTGTACTGAACTACTGCCACATTTGAGCAAGTCCCAATATGCAGAAGAAAGAAAAAGGGAAAAAGAGCCATTCCTGATAAAAAGAGAAAGAAACAGTGAGCCATCTGAAGTTGTTACCCAGTCCAATCTGTATCTCTATTTCTCAATTCTGATGAAAAGTCTCCGATCTGGACTATTTCTCTCTCCACGGCTGCTGCCGGACCTTGTTTCTCCAACATTCTCTGTTTTTATTTTGATCCTTAGCACCTGCGTTTAAAAAAAATAATAATTTAAAGGAGCTGAGCCACAAGGATGAATGGCCATGGTGTGATACTGGGGGGAAATGGGAGGGGCGATTCCAGAATTAAGGAAACTCACACCACAGCTTCTGCCTGCAGAATAAATCAAACTTAATTGGTTTATGCTTTTCCGTCTTTGCACCAATCTTGCCCATGGTGAAAACCAAAACTAATCTGTGTGAAAGGATTTCCCTTTCCTGTTTTTGGAAGAATGCCTCATCAGTTCTGGGAAGTCTGGAAGGGTGACAGAAGAGACACACGACACAGAAAGGAAAGTTTTAATGAGTTGGTTGGTGGATAATTGACAGGTAATTCTGATACAAGTTAGAACATTACTCAGCACACAGTCACTTTGAAAGATAATTGCATCACGTTGGCATAGCGGTAGAGTTGCTGCCTTACAGCGTTTGTAGCGCCGGAGACCCAAGTTCTATCCCGACTACGGGTGCTGTCTGTATGTTCTTACCGTGACAGCGTGGGTTTTCTCTCAGATCTTCGGTTTCCTCCCACACTCCAATGTAGGTTCATTGGCTTGATGTATGTGTAATTTGTCCCTCATGTGTGTAGGATCGTATTAATGTGTGGGGATCATTGGTTGGTGCGGACTGGGTGGGCCGAAGGGCCTGTTTCTGCGCTGTAACTCTAAACTAAACTAACACTAAGAAGTATATTACAGGCTGATATTTGATAGTTTTATGGAAGTGATCACATAATAATAGATACACAGGAGGGGGTTAAAGGAAATGACATCATTGTTATTTTGAAGTAAATCTAGTATTTCAAAAAGTGTTTAGTCATATGTCCTGAAACGGAACTATGAAATTCTTACTTGCAGCAGCACAACAGATATGTTAACACAATAAAATCCACAATAAACAACAAAAAAGTTCAGTAAACAACAAATAAACAAATAATAGTATTGCAAAGTCAAAAATAATGTCCCAAGTCTCTGTACATTGGAGCCTGTTTGGAGGTTGTGCTATTTAATAGCCTGATGGTTTTAGGGAATCAGCTGCTTCTGAACTTGGATGTGACTTGGACTTGGAGGAAAGATTGGATAGACTCGGTTTGTACTCGATGGAATTTAGAAGATTGAGGGGGGATCTTATAGAAACCTACAAAATTCTTAAGGGGTTGGACAAGCTAGATGCTGGAAGATTGTTCCCGATGTTGGGGGAGTCCAGAACAAGGGGTCACAGTCTAAGGATAAGGGGGAATTCCTTTAGGACCGAAATGAGGAAAACATTCTTTACACAGAGAGTGGTGAGTCTCTGGAATTCTCTGCCACAGAAGGTAGTTGAGGCCAGTTCATTGGCTATATTTAAGAGGGCGTTAGATGTGGCACTTGTGGCTAAAGGGATCAGGGGGTATGGAGAGAAGGCAGGTACGGGATACTGAGTTGGATGATCAGCCATGATCACATTGAATGGCGGTGCAGGCTCGAAGGGCCGAATGGCCTACTCCTGCACCTATTTTCTATGTTTCTATGTATTTTCTATGTTTCTATGTGACAGTTTTCAGCCTCCTACATCTTCATCTCGATGGCTGAAGTGAAATGAGTGTGGCCAGGGTGGTGTGGGTCTCTGGTGATGCTGGCTGCCTTTTTGAGGCAGCAACTGCTGTAGCTCCCTTCGATGATGGGGAGGTCACTACAGGGGTCTTACATGCATGAGCCCCCAGTAAAGGTTCATATTTGACTTTTTGGCTTTTTGAAGCATTTACTGCAGAATATGTTATATTCAAATCCACCACACATTAGAGTGTGGTAGCTTTTGACTGACAGGTTGTTTAAAGTCATTTCAGTGGCTTTGCATTCAAGTGCCAGGAAATGGCAGTAAATCCTTTTCAACTCTATTAGACTGTCGACATTTCCATCTCATGTATGTCAGAATCATTATTTCTACTTGAGTTATCACTATAAAGAAAGAAAATACTTGAATTTACAATCTCAGGTCAGTTCCAAAGTGCTTTATGTGTAGTTATTGAAGTGCAGTTACTGTTGCAAAGTACAGTGGCCAGTGCACAGCAAGATGCAACAACCAGGAAGGAAGGAACCATTTGTTCATTTGCTTCAGCCAGAATTAGTGTGCAAATGCTCTTTTACAAGTACATTCAGCGTTCTTTGTCCTCCACAAAGTGAGCAAAAAGCATAATTTGGTTTAGTATGTAATCTGAGAGGCAGTTACTTACCTACCATAACACAGAAGGGGGCCATTCAGTCCTTCAGCATCATGCCAGCTCCTAGCAGAGATATCCCATTAGTCCTATTTCCCTTATTGCTCCTTAGCGTTGTAACTTACTTTCTCCCACATTCCCTTCACCTCATCATTAGTTATTTGATCACTAAATAATAATTTACAGTCACTGATTAACTCCACAACTTTGTGATACGGGAAGTTACTCCTACGGTCACAGACAATGTACAAACTTTGTTCAGAAGGGCCGGAGGTCAGGATCGAACCCAGGTCACCAGAAATGTGAGGCAACCACTACCAAAATGTTGCCATCTTCCTTGCATGACACAAGGACATTAGTGCTGAGTGTGAGGAGCCGATCACTTAGCAGTCTGAATGCTTTTCTCATCCATGCAAGGCTGGCATCAATTGTCCATTCCTCATTGCTGCCAGGCCGATCAATTAGCAACTTAGATCCGACCAAATTGGCTACCAGAATGTTGTCACATTTATCCCAGATTGGGCAGGAGTGGCAGATTTTCTTTCTTAAAACTCATTGTTGTCACCAATTAACTCTTTATGATCATCAAATAGGTTTATGTGTTTCATTACTGATGATACATTTTTATTCCAGATTTAGTTAATGAGACTGGCCCAGGGCATTTTACATAATGGTCCAATAACAAAACCAGAACTCATATTCTGCATAGTTCCCATTCATTGTTTTGTGTTCTTTCTGTTCCTGATTGGCCTATTAAAGCGGTGTCAGTGGCTGAGAGTGGCCAGATATGTCAGCTCAGGGTAATGAAAGAACACAAGGTTTACAGTCTTGCCAATTCTCACTTGAAGACCACAAAAGCCCATTGGCTCTCTGCACCACCCTCCCACTGCCTATACTTTTCCAAGACAAGACGTCCTGTGTACTGGAGAGAACCTCAGTAGGCCAATAAAACCAAGGGCATCAAATTACCTTTGAGGCATTTCCAGTGGTACAAACCTTTGTTTTCTGTTAGTGAGGAGAACGCAAACCAGATGTATGATTGATTCAGACGAGTTAACAGCAGTTAGAAGACTGCAAGGTTTAACAGCAGCGGAACATTTATTGCCACTAGTGGTAAGTAAGTATAATGAGATCTTTTGAAATTAGTTGTATGAAGCTGGAGAGAAATCTTGTGGGATCTGCAGGTTAAAGACCCAATTAGGTCTAAGGATCAGGCATGTAATTAACTGTAAGTGTTCAATAAAGGGGACTTTAAACCATGCAACTAGGAGAGGCTGGGGAAATAAGATTGTTTTAATGTTCTAAAAGTGCTATTTGAGGTTAGCTGTGCCTCAGCTGAATAAGCTGCACTTCCCGTATTTTAGTCGCTGAAAAATAGAAACAATTTTATTTTGTTTTCTGGTGTCTAAATAAAGCAGAAAACCTATTGCAGCCTCTGCTTTACTGTACTTCCAGAAGCCAATTCCAAATTTAGTTACTGAGGCTTTGAGTGTTTCAGTTTGGTGTCATTTTAAGCCTTCACATGAACAACTATGCACACTGAAGCCCCCTGATTTTTCTTTTGGGGGGAGGTTTCAACTGATTGCACGCAGTGTGTTTGTGGTGGGCAGGTGGGGAGTGGATGCAGAAATGCATCTCAGACTGTGTTTGGATCTGATATTCCCAGCCAGTAACCACCCCCACAGTCCTGACGTAGATATTGGGTGGAGCACTTCCCCAGGAAAGGAGCCTTTGTCATGGCGTTGAGCCAGAAGCATGGGAGTTGGAGAAATCAGCATCCCCCTGATATTTGACATCTTTCCTGTTGGTTGGTTGTATATGGCATTGTGTACGAGAACCCTGGAAATCATTAATGTGCCTCTTCCTAATGCAAAATGGAGGAGATAGGCTTTACCGAAGGACATAGAGTTGTAGTTAGAGAGTAGTGCAGCAACACCTATTTACACTAATCCTACTTTAATTCCAATTTACTTTCCCAACTTTGCCAGACAGATTTTATCATTCAGCTACACATGAGGGGCAATTTATTGTGACTAATTAATCTTAAGAACATGGAAGGAAACTGGAACCATTTCACCCTGCCATTTCCTCATCTTCCCTTTTGGGCAAAAAGTACAAAAGAGGAGACCATGACATGAAGACCATGTGGGAGCTCCAACACGGAGACCACGTGGGAGCTCCGACACGGAGACCACAGCGGAGCTCTGATGCGGAGACCACGGGGGAGCTCCAATGGGGAGAGAATTCACGAGAACAGCTGACTGGCTTGTGGACAGGGCCACATAAGCAATAGCGCACTGCTGCTGACACTACTGAGATGCGCAACTTGGAAATAAAGCAATGGGCTTTAAGAATTGCTTACATAAGCGTAAGTTAACATATGTCACCTATTACGTAAGTCGAGGAGTGCCTGTATATCAGTACACATGACAATAATAGACAATATAATATAAAATACAAAACAAAATTGGAGAATGCGCACATTCTCTTTTTCCCTTTGTGCTAAAAAGGGAGAACTCTACACTGACGTTATCCGAGGTCAGGATTGAACCCAGGTCTTTTGCACTGTGACACAGCAACTCCACTAACCCTGTTAGAAGTTTAGATCCTCTGTAAAGCTTCCCTCATTTCAATGAGCATCATTCACTTGATTCCTATAAGGAGTCAATACTATAATATTATGGAAACTGATTGGCACTGTTGA